>CAJUYD010000020.1:0-93455 GCA_910591665.1 Ectemnius continuus
AAACACTCACTTTCATCAAAAAGAGTAGTTCTGATGCGCAGAAACTGTGTATTCGATTATAAGCGTTAAGATGCTGCTGGAAGTGCATATTATGTGAAAATAACACCATACTATGCATTCTCTGAGTGTTTTGGCAAAGAAAACACTCACTTTCATCAAAAGAGTAGTTCAGATGCGCAGAAACAGAGTATTCGATTATACGCGCTTTAATGCTCCTGGAAGTGCATATTATGTGAAAATAACACCATGCTATGCATTCTCTGAGTGATTTTGCAAAGGAAACACTCACTTTCATCAAAAAGAGTAGTTCAGATGCGCAGAAACAGGGTATTCGATTATAAGCGCGATAATCGTTCTAGAAGGCATATTACGTGAAAATAACATCATAATGTGCATTCTCTGTGTGATTATGCAAAGAAAACACTCACTTTCATCAAAAAGAGTAGTTCAGATGCGCAGAAACAGAGTATTCGATTATAAGCGCTAGGATGCTGCTTGAAGTGCATATTATGTGAAAATAACACCATACTATGGATCCTCTGAGTGTTTTGGCAAAGAAAACACTCACTTTCATCCAAAAGAGTAGTTCTGATGCGCAGAAACAGGGTATTCGATTATAAGCGCGATAATCGTTCTAGAAGGCATATTACGTGAAAATAACATCATAATGTGCATTCTCTGTGTGATTATGCAAAGGAAACACTCACTTTCAACCAAAAGAGTAGTTCTGATGCGCAGAAACAGGGTATTCGATTATAAGCGCGATAATCGTTCTAGAAGGCATATTACGTGAAAATAACATCATAATGTGCATTCTCTGTGTGATTATGCAAAGGAAACACTCACTTTCAACCAAAAGAGTAGTTCTGATGCGCAGAAACTGAGTATTCGATTATAAGCGCTAAGATGCTGCTGGAAGTGCATATTATGTGAAAATAACACCATGCTATGCATTCTCTGAGTGTTTTGGCAAAGAAAACACTCACTTTCATCAAAAAGAGTAGTTCAGATGCGCAGAAACAGAGTATTCGATTATACGCGCTTTAATGCTCCTGGAAGTGCATATTATGTGAAAATAACACCATGCTATGCATTCTCTGAGTGATTTTGCAAAGGAAACACTCACTTTCATCAAAAAGAGTAGTTCAGATGCGCAGAAACTGAGTATTCGATTATAAGCGCTAAGATGCTGCTGGAAGTGCATATTATGTGAAAATAACACCATGCTATGCATTCTCTCATTGTTTTGGCAAAGAAAACACTCACTTTCATCAAAAAGAGTAGTTCAGATGCGCAGAAACAGAGTATTCGATTATACGCGCTTTAATGCTCCTGGAAGTCTATATTATGTGAAAATAACACCATGCTATGCATTCTCTGAGTGATTTTGCAAAGGAAACACTCACTTTCATCAAAAAGAGTAGTTCTGATGCGCAGAAACTGAGTATTCGATTATAAGCGCTAAGATGCTGCTGGAAGTGCATATTATGTGAAAATAACACCATACTATGCATTCTCTGAGTGATTTTGCAAAGGAAACACTCACTTTCATCGAAAAGAGTAGTTCAGATGCGCAGAAACAGGGTATTCGATTATAAGCGCGATAATCGTTCTAGAAGGCATATTACGTGACAATAACGTCGTACTGTGCATTCTCTGTGTGACTATGCAAAGGAAACACTCACTTTCATCAAAAAGAGTAGTTCTGATGCGCAGAAACTGTGTATTCGATTATAAGCGCTAAGATGCTGCTGTAAGTGCATATTATGTGAAATTAACACCATACTATGCATTCTCTGAGTGTTTTGGCAAAGAAAACACTCACTTTCATCAAAAGAGTAGTTCAGATGCGCAGAAACAGAGTATTCGATTATACGCGCTTTAATGCTCCTGGAAGTGCATATTATGTGAAAATAACACCATGCTATGCATTCTCTGAGTGATTTTGCAAAGGAAACACTCACTTTCATCAAAAAGAGTAGTTCAGATGCGCAGAAACAGGGTATTCGATTATAAGCGCGATAATCGTTCTAGAAGGCATATTACGTGAAAATAACATCATAATGTGCATTCTCTGTGTGATTATGCAAAGAAAACACTCACTTTCATCAAAAAGAGTAGTTCAGATGCGCAGAAACAGAGTATTCGATTATAAGCGCTAGGATGCTGCTTGAAGTGCATATTATGTGAAAATAACACCATACTATGGATCCTCTGAGTGTTTTGGCAAAGAAAACACTCACTTTCATCCAAAAGAGTAGTTCTGATGCGCAGAAACAGGGTATTCGATTATAAGCGCGATAATCGTTCTAGAAGGCATATTACGTGAAAATAACATCATAATGTGCATTCTCTGTGTGATTATGCAAAGGAAACACTCACTTTCAACCAAAAGAGTAGTTCTGATGCGCAGAAACAGGGTATTCGATTATAAGCGCGATAATCGTTCTAGAAGGCATATTACGTGAAAATAACATCATAATGTGCATTCTCTGTGTGATTATGCAAAGGAAACACTCACTTTCAACCAAAAGAGTAGTTCTGATGCGCAGAAACTGAGTATTCGATTATAAGCGCTAAGATGCTGCTGGAAGTGCATATTATGTGAAAATAACACCATGCTATGCATTCTCTCAGTGTTTTGGCAAAGAAAACACTCACTTTCATCAAAAAGAGTAGTTCAGATGCGCAGAAACAGAGTATTCGATTATACGCGCTTTAATGCTCCTGGAAGTGCATATTATGTGAAAATAACACCATGCTATGCATTCTCTGAGTGATTTTGCAAAGGAAACACTCACTTTCATCAAAAAGAGTAGTTCAGATGCGCAGAAACTGAGTATTCGATTATAAGCGCTAAGATGCTGCTGGAAGTGCATATTATGTGAAAATAACACCATGCTATGGATTCTCTCATTGTTTTTGGCAAAGAAAACACTCACTTTCATCAAAAAGAGTAGTTCAGATGCGCAGAAACAGAGTATTCGATTATACGCGCTTTAATGCTCCTGGAAGTCTATATTATGTGAAAATAACACCATGCTATGCATTCTCTGAGTGATTTTGCAAAGGAAACACTCACTTTCATCAAAAAGAGTAGTTCTGATGCGCAGAAACTGAGTATTCGATTATAAGCGCTAAGATGCTGCTGGAAGTGCATATTATGTGAAAATAACACCATACTATGCATTCTCTGAGTGTTTTGGCAAAGAAAACACTCACTTTCATCAAAAGAGTAGTTCAGATGCGCAGAAACAGAGTATTCGATTATACGCGCTTTAATGCTCCTGGAAGTGCATATTATGTGAAATTAACACCATACTATGCATTCTCTGAGTGATTTTGCAAAGGAAACACTCACTTTCATCGAAAAGAGTAGTTCAGATGCGCAGAAACAGGGTATTCGATTATAAGCGCGATAATCGTTCTAGAAGGCATATTACGTGACAATAACGTCGTACTGTGCATTCTCTGTGTGATTATGCAAAGGAAACACTCACTTTCATCAAAAAGAGTAGTTCTGATGCGCAGAAACTGAGTATTCGATTATAAGCGCTAAGATGCTGCTGGAAGTGCATATTATGTGAAAATAACACCATACTATGCATTCTCTGAGTGTTTTGGCAAAGAAAACACTCACTTTCATCAAAAAGAGTAGTTCAGATGCGCAGAAACAGAGTATTCGATTATAAGCGCTAGGATGCTGCTTGAAGTGCATATTATGTGAAATTAACACCATACTATGCATTCTCTGAGTGATTTTGCAAAGGAAACACTCACTTTCATCGAAAAGAGTAGTTCAGATGCGCAGAAACAGGGTATTCGATTATAAGCGCGATAATCGTTCTAGAAGGCATATTACGTGACAATAACGTCGTACTGTGCATTCTCTGTGTGATTATGCAAAGGAAACACTCACTTTCATCAAAAAGAGTAGTTCTGATGCGCAGAAACTGAGTATTCGATTATAAGCGCTAAGATGCTGCTTGAAGTGCATATTATGTGAAAATAACACCATACTATGGATCCTCTGAGTGTTTTGGCAAAGGAAACACTCACTTTCATCAAAAAGAGTAGTTCCGATGCGCAGAAACAGAGTATTCGATTATAAGCGCTAAGACGCTGCTTGAAGTGCATATTATGTGAAATTAACACCATACTATGCATTCTCTGAGTGTTTTGGCAAAGAAAACACTCACTTTCATCAAAAGAGTAGTTCAGATGCGCAGAAACAGAGTATTCGATTATACGCGCTTTAATGCTCCTGGAAGTGCATATTATGTGAAAATAACACCATGCTATGCATTCTCTGAGTGATTTTGCAAAGGAAACACTTGCTTTCATCAAAAAGAGTAGTTGAGATGCGCAGAAACTGAGTATTCGATTATAAGCGCTAAGATGCTGCTGGAAGTGCATATTATGTGAAAATAACACCATACTATGGATCCTCTGAGTGTTTTGGCAAAGAAAACACTCACTTTCATCAAAAAGAGTAGTTCAGATGCGCAGAAACAGAGTATTCGATTATACGCGCTTTAATGCTCCTGGAAGTGCATATTATGTGAAAATAACACCATGCTATGCATTCTCTGAGTGATTTTGCAAAGGAAACACTCACTTTCATCAAAAAGAGTAGTTCAGATGCGCCGAAACTGAGTATTCGATTATAAGCGCTAAGATGCTGCTGGAAGTGCATATTATGTGAAAATAACACCATGCTATGCATTCTCTGAGTGTTTTGGCAAAGAAAACACTCACTTTCATCAAAAGAGTAGTTCAGATGCGCAGAAACAGAGTATTCGATTATACGCGCTTTAATGCTCCTGGAAGTGCATATTACGTGAAAATAACATCATAATGTGCATTCTCTGTGTGATTATGCAAAGGAAACACTCACTTTCATCAAAAAGAGTAGTTCAGATGCGCAGAAACAGGGTATTCGATTATAAGCGCGATAATCGTTCTAGAAGGCATATTACGTGAAAATAACATCATACTGTGCATTCTCTGTGTGATTATGTAAAGGAAACCCTCACTTTCAACCAAAAGAGTAGTTCTGATGCGCAGAAACTGAGTATTCGATTATACGCGCTAAGATGCTGCTGCAAGTGCATATTACGTGAAAATAACATCATACTGTGCATTCTCTGTGTGATTATGCAAAGGAAACACAAACTTTCAACCAAAAGAGTAGTTCAGATGCACAGAAACAGGGTATTCGATTATACGCGCTTTAATGCTCCTGGAAGTGCATATTACGTGAAAATAACATCATACTGTGCATTCTCTGTGTGATTATGCAAAGGAAACCCTCACTTTCAACCAAAAGAGTAGTTCTGATGCGCAGAAACAGAGTACTCGATTATACGCGCTTTAATGCTCCTGGAAGTGCATATTATGTGAAAATAACACCATGCTATTCATTCTCTGAGTGATTTTGCAAAGGAAACACTCACTTTCATCAAAAAGAGTCGTTATGATTCGCAGAAACTGAGTATTCGATTATAAGCGCTAAGATGCTGCTGGACGTGCATATTATGTGAAAATAAAACCATACTATGCATTCTCTGAGTGTTTTGGCAAAGAAAACACTCACGTTCATCAAAAAGAGTAGTTCAGATGCGCAGAAACAGAGTATTCGATTTTACGCGCTAAGATGCTGCTGGAAGTGCATATTATGTGAAAATAACACCATGCTATGCATTCTCTGAGTGTTTTGGCAAAGAAAACACTCACTTTCATCAAAAAGAGTAGTTCAGATGCGCAGAAACAGAGTATTCGATTATAAGCGCTAGGATGCTGCTGGAAGTGCATATTATGTGAAAATAACATCATACTGTGCATTCTCTGTGTGATTATGCAAAGGAAACCCTCACTTTCAACCAAAAGAGTAGTTCTGATGCGCAGAAACTGAGTATTCGATTATAAGCGCTAAGATGCAGCTGGAAGTGCATATTATGTGAAAATAACACCATACTATGGATCCTCTGAGTGTTTTGGCAAAGAAAACACTCACTTTCATCCAAAAGAGTAATTTTGATGCGCAGAAACAGGGTATTCGACTATAGGCGCGATAATCGTTCTAGAAGGCATATTACGTGAAAATAACATCATACTGTGCATTCTCTGTGTGATTATGCAAAGGAAACCCTCACTTTCAACCAAAAGAGTAGTTCTGATGCGCAGAAACAGAGTACTCGATTATACGCGCTTTAATGCTCCTGGAAGTGCATATTATGTGAAAATAACACCATGCTATGCATTCTCTGAGTGTTTTGGCAAAGAAAACACTCACTTTCATCAAAAAGAGGAGTTCAGATGCGCAGAAACAGAGTATTCGATTATAAGCGCTAGGATGCTGCTGGAAGTGTATATTATGTGAAATTAACACCATACTATGCATTCTCTGAGTGTTTTGGCAAAGAAAACACTCACTTTCATCAAAAAGAGTAGTTCAGATGCACAGAAACAGGGTATTCGATTATACGCGCTTTAATGCTCCTGGAAGTGCATATTATGTGAAAATAACACCATGCTATGCATTCTCTGAGTGATTTTGCAAAGGAAACACTAACGTTCATCAGAAGGAGTAGTTTTCATGCGCAGAAACTGACTATTCGATTATAAGCGCTAAGATGCTGCTGGAAGTGCATATTATGTGAAAATAACACCATACTATGCATTCTCTGAGTGTTTTGGCAAAGAAAACACTCACTTTCATCAAAAAGAGTAGTTCAGATGCGCAGAAACAGAGTATTCGATTATAAGCGCTAGGATGCTGCTGGAAGTGCATATTATGTGAAATTAACACCATACTATGCATTCTCTGAGTGTTTTGGCAAAGGAAACACTAACTTTCAACCAAAAGAGTAGTTCAGATGCGCAGAAACAGGGTATTCGATTATAAGCGCTAGGATGCTGCTGGAAGTGCATATTATGTGAAAATAACACCATGCTATGCATTCTCTGAGTGTTTTGGCAAAGGAAACACTCACTTTCAACCAAAAGAGTAGTTCTGATGCGCAGAAACAGAGTACTCGATTATACGCGCTTTAATGCTCCTGGAAGTGCATATTATGTGAAAATAACACCATGCTATTCATTCTCTGAGTGATTTTGCAAAGGAAACACTCACTTTCATCAAAAAGAGTCGTTATGATTCGCAGAAACTGAGTATTCGATTATAAGCGCTAAGATGCTGCTGGAAGTGCATATTATGTGAAAATAAAACCATACTATGCATTCTCTGAGTGTTTTGGCAAAGAAAACACTCACGTTCATCAAAAAGAGCAGTTCAGATGCGCAGAAACAGAGTATTCGATTATACGCGCTAAGATGCTGCTGGAAGTGCATATTACGTGAAAATAACATCATACTGTGCATTCTCTGTGTGATTATGCAAAGGAAACACAAACTTTCAACCAAAAGAGTAGTTCAGATGCGCAGAAACAGGGTATTCGATTATAAGCGCGATAATCGTTCTAGAAGGCATATTACGTGAAAATAACATCATACTGTGCATTCTCTGTGTGATTATGCAAAGGAAACCCTCACTTTCAACCAAAAGAGTAGTTCTGATGCGCAGAAACAGAGTACTCGATTATACGCGCTTTAATGCTCCTGGAAGTGCATATTATGTGAAAATAACACCATGCTATGCATTCTCTGAGTGATTTTGCAAAGGAAACACTCACTTTCATCAAAAAGAGTCGTTATGATTCGCAGAAACTGAGTATTCGATTATAAGCGCTAAGATGCTGCTGGAAGTGCATATTATGTGAAAATAAAACCATACTATGCATTCTCTGAGTGTTTTGGCAAAGAAAACACTCACGTTCATCAAAAAGAGTAGTTCAGATGCGCAGAAACAGAGTATTCGATTTTAAGCGCTAAGATGCTGCTGGAAGTGCATATTATGTGAAAATAACACCATGCTATGCATTCTCTGAGTGTTTTGGCAAAGAAAACACTCACTTTCATCAAAAAGAGTAGTTCAGATGCGCAGAAACAGAGTATTCGATTATAAGCGCTAGGATGCTGCTGGAAGTGCATATTATGTGAAAATAACATCATACTGTGCATTCTCTGTGTGATTATGCAAAGGAAACCCTCACTTTCAACCAAAAGAGTAGTTCTGATGCGCAGAAACTGAGTATTCGATTATAAGCGCTAAGATGCAGCTGGAAGTGCATATTATGTGAAAATAACACCATACTATGGATCCTCTGAGTGTTTTGGCAAAGAAAACACTCACTTTCATCCAAAAGAGTAATTTTGATGCGCAGAAACAGGGTATTCGACTATAGGCGCGATAATCGTTCTAGAAGGCATATTACGTGAAAATAACATCATACTGTGCATTCTCTGTGTGATTATGCAAAGGAAACCCTCACTTTCAACCAAAAGAGTAGTTCTGATGCGCAGAAACAGAGTACTCGATTATACGCGCTTTAATGCTCCTGGAAGTGCATATTATGTGAAAATAACACCATGCTATGCATTCTCTGAGTGTTTTGGCAAAGAAAACACTCACTTTCATCAAAAAGAGGAGTTCAGATGCGCAGAAACAGAGTATTCGATTATAAGCGCTAGGATGCTGCTGGAAGTGTATATTATGTGAAATTAACACCATACTATGCATTCTCTGAGTGTTTTGGCAAAGAAAACACTCACTTTCATCAAAAAGAGTAGTTCAGATGCACAGAAACAGGGTATTCGATTATACGCGCTTTAATGCTCCTGGAAGTGCATATTATGTGAAAATAACACCATGCTATGCATTCTCTGAGTGATTTTGCAAAGGAAACACTAACGTTCATCAGAAGGAGTAGTTTTCATGCGCAGAAACTGACTATTCGATTATAAGCGCTAAGATGCTGCTGGAAGTGCATATTATGTGAAAATAACACCATACTATGCATTCTCTGAGTGTTTTGGCAAAGAAAACACTCACTTTCATCAAAAAGAGTAGTTCAGATGCGCAGAAACAGAGTATTCGATTATAAGCGCTAGGATGCTGCTGGAAGTGCATATTATGTGAAATTAACACCATACTATGCATTCTCTGAGTGTTTTGGCAAAGGAAACACCCACTTTCAACCAAAAGAGTAGTTCAGATGCGCAGAAACAGGGTATTCGATTATAAGCGCTAGGATGCTGCTGGAAGTGCATATTATGTGAAAATAACACCATGCTATGCATTCTCTGAGTGTTTTGGCAAAGGAAACACTCACTTTCAACCAAAAGAGTAGTTCTGATGCGCAGAAACAGAGTACTCGATTATACGCGCTTTAATGCTCCTGGAAGTGCATATTATGTGAAAATAACACCATGCTATGCATTCTCTGAGTGATTTTGCAAAGGAAACACTCACTTTCATCAAAAAGAGTCGTTATGATTCGCAGAAACTGAGTATTCGATTATAAGCGCTAAGATGCTGCTGGAAGTGCATATTATGTGAAAATAAAACCATACTATGCATTCTCTGAGTGTTTTGGCAAAGAAAACACTCACGTTCATCAAAAAGAGCAGTTCAGATGCGCAGAAACAGAGTATTCGATTATACGCGCTAAGATGCTGCTGCAAGTGCATATTACGTGAAAATAACATCATACTGTGCATTCTCTGTGTGATTATGCAAAGGAAACACAAACTTTCAACCAAAAGAGTAGTTCAGATGCGCAGAAACAGGGTATTCGATTATAAGCGCGATAATCGTTCTAGAAGGCATATTACGTGAAAATAACATCATACTGTGCATTCTCTGTGTGATTATGCAAAGGAAACCCTCACTTTCAACCAAAAGAGTAGTTCTGATGCGCAGAAACAGAGTACTCGATTATACGCGCTTTAATGCTCCTGGAAGTGCATATTATGTGAAAATAACACCATGCTATTCATTCTCTGAGTGATTTTGCAAAGGAAACACTCACTTTCATCAAAAAGAGTCGTTATGATTCGCAGAAACTGAGTATTCGATTATAAGCGCTAAGATGCTGCTGGAAGTGCATATTATGTGAAAATAAAACCATACTATGCATTCTCTGAGTGTTTTGGCAAAGAAAACACTCACGTTCATCAAAAAGAGTAGTTCAGATGCGCAGAAACAGAGTATTCGATTATAAGCGCTAGGATGCTGCTGGAAGTGCATATTATGTGAAAATAACATCATACTGTGCATTCTCTGTGTGATTATGCAAAGGAAACCCTCACTTTCAACCAAAAGAGTAGTTCTGATGCGCAGAAACTGAGTATTCGATTATAAGCGCTAAGATGCAGCTGGAAGTGCATATTATGTGAAAATAACACCATACTATGGATCCTCTGAGTGTTTTGGCAAAGAAAACACTCACTTTCATCCAAAAGAGTAATTTTGATGCGCAGAAACAGGGTATTCGACTATAGGCGCGATAATCGTTCTAGAAGGCATATTACGTGAAAATAACATCATACTGTGCATTCTCTGTGTGATTATGCAAAGGAAACCCTCACTTTCAACCAAAAGAGTAGTTCTGATGCGCAGAAACAGAGTACTCGATTATACGCGCTTTAATGCTCCTGGAAGTGCATATTATGTGAAAATAACACCATGCTATGCATTCTCTGAGTGTTTTGGCAAAGAAAACACTCACTTTCATCAAAAAGAGGAGTTCAGATGCGCAGAAACAGAGTATTCGATTATAAGCGCTAGGATGCTGCTGGAAGTGCATATTATGTGAAATTAACACCATACTATGCATTCTCTGAGTGTTTTGGCAAAGAAAACACTCACTTTCATCAAAAAGAGTAGTTCAGATGCACAGAAACAGGGTATTCGATTATACGCGCTTTAATGCTCCTGGAAGTGCATATTATGTGAAAATAACACCATGCTATGCATTCTCTGAGTGATTTTGCAAAGGAAACACTAACGTTCATCAGAAGGAGTAGTTTTCATGCGCAGAAACTGACTATTCGATTATAAGCGCTAAGATGCTGCTGGAAGTGCATATTATGTGAAAATAACACCATACTATGCATTCTCTGAGTGTTTTGGCAAAGAAAACACTCACTTTCATCAAAAAGAGTAGTTCAGATGCGCAGAAACAGAGTATTCGATTATAAGCGCTAGGATGCTGCTGGAAGTGCATATTATGTGAAATTAACACCATACTATGCATTCTCTGAGTGTTTTGGCAAAGGAAACACAAACTTTCAACCAAAAGAGTAGTTCTGATGCGCAGAAACAGAGTACTCGATTATACGCGCTTTAATGCTCCTGGAAGTGCATATTATGTGAAAATAACACCATGCTATTCATTCTCTGAGTGATTTTGCAAAGGAAACACTCACTTTCATCAAAAAGAGTCGTTATGATTCGCAGAAACTGAGTATTCGATTATAAGCGCTAAGATGCTGCTGGAAGTGCATATTATGTGAAAATAAAACCATACTATGCATTCTCTGAGTGTTTTGGCAAAGAAAACACTCACGTTCATCAAAAAGAGTAGTTCAGATGCGCAGAAACAGAGTATTCGATTTTAAGCGCTAAGATGCTGCTGGAAGTGCATATTATGTGAAAATAACACCATGCTATGCATTCTCTGAGTGTTTTGGCAAAGAAAACACTCACTTTCATCAAAAAGAGTAGTTCAGATGCGCAGAAACAGAGTATTCGATTATAAGCGCTAGGATGCTGCTGGAAGTGCATATTATGTGAAAATAACATCATACTGTGCATTCTCTGTGTGATTATGCAAAGGAAACCCTCACTTTCAACCAAAAGAGTAGTTCTGATGCGCAGAAACTGAGTATTCGATTATAAGCGCTAAGATGCAGCTGGAAGTGCATATTATGTGAAAATAACACCATACTATGGATCCTCTGAGTGTTTTGGCAAAGAAAACACTCACTTTCATCCAAAAGAGTAATTTTGATGCGCAGAAACAGGGTATTCGACTATAGGCGCGATAATCGTTCTAGAAGGCATATTACGTGAAAATAACATCATACTGTGCATTCTCTGTGTGATTATGCAAAGGAAACCCTCACTTTCAACCAAAAGAGTAGTTCTGATGCGCAGAAACAGAGTACTCGATTATACGCGCTTTAATGCTCCTGGAAGTGCATATTATGTGAAAATAACACCATGCTATGCATTCTCTGAGTGTTTTGGCAAAGAAAACACTCACTTTCATCAAAAAGAGGAGTTCAGATGCGCAGAAACAGAGTATTCGATTATAAGCGCTAGGATGCTGCTGGAAGTGTATATTATGTGAAATTAACACCATACTATGCATTCTCTGAGTGTTTTGGCAAAGAAAACACTCACTTTCATCAAAAAGAGTAGTTCAGATGCACAGAAACAGGGTATTCGATTATACGCGCTTTAATGCTCCTGGAAGTGCATATTATGTGAAAATAACACCATGCTATGCATTCTCTGAGTGATTTTGCAAAGGAAACACTAACGTTCATCAGAAGGAGTAGTTTTCATGCGCAGAAACTGACTATTCGATTATAAGCGCTAAGATGCTGCTGGAAGTGCATATTATGTGAAAATAACACCATACTATGCATTCTCTGAGTGTTTTGGCAAAGAAAACACTCACTTTCATCAAAAAGAGTAGTTCAGATGCGCAGAAACAGAGTATTCGATTATAAGCGCTAGGATGCTGCTGGAAGTGCATATTATGTGAAATTAACACCATACTATGCATTCTCTGAGTGTTTTGGCAAAGGAAACACAAACTTTCAACCAAAAGAGTAGTTCAGATGCGCAGAAACAGGGTATTCGATTATAAGCGCTAGGATGCTGCTGGAAGTGCATATTATGTGAAAATAACACCATGCTATGCATTCTCTGAGTGTTTTGGCAAAGGAAACACTCACTTTCAACCAAAAGAGTAGTTCTGATGCGCAGAAACAGAGTACTCGATTATACGCGCTTTAATGCTCCTGGAAGTGCATATTATGTGAAAATAACACCATGCTATGCATTCTCTGAGTGATTTTGCAAAGGAAACACTCACTTTCATCAAAAAGAGTCGTTATGATTCGCAGAAACTGAGTATTCGATTATAAGCGCTAAGATGCTGCTGGAAGTGCATATTATGTGAAAATAAAACCATACTATGCATTCTCTGAGTGTTTTGGCAAAGAAAACACTCACGTTCATCAAAAAGAGCAGTTCAGATGCGCAGAAACAGAGTATTCGATTATACGCGCTAAGATGCTGCTGGAAGTGCATATTACGTGAAAATAACATCATACTGTGCATTCTCTGTGTGATTATGCAAAGGAAACACAAACTTTCAACCAAAAGAGTAGTTCAGATGCGCAGAAACAGGGTATTCGATTATAAGCGCGATAATCGTTCTAGAAGGCATATTACGTGAAAATAACATCATACTGTGCATTCTCTGTGTGATTATGCAAAGGAAACCCTCACTTTCAACCAAAAGAGTAGTTCTGATGCGCAGAAACAGAGTACTCGATTATACGCGCTTTAATGCTCCTGGAAGTGCATATTATGTGAAAATAACACCATGCTATGCATTCTCTGAGTGATTTTGCAAAGGAAACACTCACTTTCATCAAAAAGAGTCGTTATGATTCGCAGAAACTGAGTATTCGATTATAAGCGCTAAGATGCTGCTGGAAGTGCATATTATGTGAAAATAAAACCATACTATGCATTCTCTGAGTGTTTTGGCAAAGAAAACACTCACGTTCATCAAAAAGAGTAGTTCAGATGCGCAGAAACAGAGTATTCGATTATAAGCGCTAGGATGCTGCTGGAAGTGCATATTATGTGAAAATAACATCATACTGTGCATTCTCTGTGTGATTATGCAAAGGAAACCCTCACTTTCAACCAAAAGAGTAGTTCTGATGCGCAGAAACTGAGTATTCGATTATAAGCGCTAAGACGCTGCTTGAAGTGCATATTATGTGAAAATAACACCATACTATGGATCCTCTGAGTGTTTTGGCAAAGAAAACACTCACTTTCATCCAAAAGAGTAATTTTGATGCGCAGAAACAGGGTATTCGACTATAGGCGCGATAATCGTTCTAGAAGGCATATTACGTGAAAATAACATCATACTGTGCATTCTCTGTGTGATTATGCAAAGGAAACCCTCACTTTCAACCAAAAGAGTAGTTCTGATGCGCAGAAACAGAGTACTCGATTATACGCGCTTTAATGCTCCTGGAAGTGCATATTATGTGAAAATAACACCATGCTATGCATTCTCTGAGTGTTTTGGCAAAGAAAACACTCACTTTCATCAAAAAGAGGAGTTCAGATGCGCAGAAACAGAGTATTCGATTATAAGCGCTAGGATGCTGCTGGAAGTGCATATTATGTGAAATTAACACCATACTATGCATTCTCTGAGTGTTTTGGCAAAGAAAACACTCACTTTCATCAAAAAGAGTAGTTCAGATGCACAGAAACAGGGTATTCGATTATACGCGCTTTAATGCTCCTGGAAGTGCATATTATGTGAAAATAACACCATGCTATGCATTCTCTGAGTGATTTTGCAAAGGAAACACTAACGTTCATCAGAAGGAGTAGTTTTCATGCGCAGAAACTGACTATTCGATTATAAGCGCTAAGATGCTGCTGGAAGTGCATATTATGTGAAAATAACACCATACTATGCATTCTCTGAGTGTTTTGGCAAAGAAAACACTCACTTTCATCAAAAAGAGTAGTTCAGATGCGCAGAAACAGAGTATTCGATTATAAGCGCTAGGATGCTGCTGGAAGTGCATATTATGTGAAATTAACACCATACTATGCATTCTCTGAGTGTTTTGGCAAAGGAAACACAAACTTTCAACCAAAAGAGTAGTTCAGATGCGCAGAAACAGGGTATTCGATTATAAGCGCTAGGATGCTGCTGGAAGTGCATATTATGTGAAAATAACACCATGCTATGCATTCTCTGAGTGTTTTGGCAAAGGAAACACTCACTTTCAACCAAAAGAGTAGTTCTGATGCGCAGAAACAGAGTACTCGATTATACGCGCTTTAATGCTCCTGGAAGTGCATATTATGTGAAAATAACACCATGCTATTCATTCTCTGAGTGATTTTGCAAAGGAAACACTCACTTTCATCAAAAAGAGTCGTTATGATTCGCAGAAACTGAGTATTCGATTATAAGCGCTAAGATGCTGCTGGAAGTGCATATTATGTGAAAATAAAACCATACTATGCATTCTCTGAGTGTTTTGGCAAAGAAAACACTCACGTTCATCAAAAAGAGTAGTTCAGATGCGCAGAAACAGAGTATTCGATTTTACGCGCTAAGATGCTGCTGGAAGTGCATATTATGTGAAAATAACACCATGCTATGCATTCTCTGAGTGTTTTGGCAAAGAAAACACTCACTTTCATCAAAAAGAGTAGTTCAGATGCGCAGAAACAGAGTATTCGATTATAAGCGCTAGGATGCTGCTGGAAGTGCATATTATGTGAAAATAACATCATACTGTGCATTCTCTGTGTGATTATGCAAAGGAAACCCTCACTTTCAACCAAAAGAGTAGTTCTGATGCGCAGAAACAGAGTACTCGATTATACGCGCTTTAATGCTCCTGGAAGTGCATATTATGTGAAAATAACACTATGCTATTCATTCTCTGAGTGTTTTGGCAAAGAAAACACTCACTTTCATCAAAAAGAGTAGTTCAGATGCGCAGAAACTGAGTATTCGATTATAAGCGCTAGGATGCTGCTGGAAGTGCATATTATGTGAAATTAACACCATACTATGCATTCTCTGAGTGTTTTGGCAAAGAAAACACTCACTTTCATCAAAAAGAGTAGTTCAGATGCGCAGAAACAGAGTATTCGATTATAAGCGCTAGGATGCTGCTGGAAGTGCATATTATGTGAAATTAACACCATACTATGCATTCTCTGAGTGTTTTGGCAAAGGAAACACTCACTCGTATCAAAAAGAGTAGTTCTGATGCGCAGAAACTGAGTATTCGATTATAAGCGCTAAGATGCAGCTGGAAGTGCATATTATGTGAAAATAACACCATACTATGGATCCTCTGAGTGTTTTGGCAAAGAAAACACTCACTTTCATCCAAAAGAGTAATTTTGATGCGCAGAAACAGGGTATTCGACTATAGGCGCGATAATCGTTCTAGAAGGCATATTACGTGAAAATAACATCATACTGTGCATTCTCTGTGTGATTATGCAAAGGAAACCCTCACTTTCAACCAAAAGAGTAGTTCTGATGCGCAGAACAGAGTACTCGATTATACGCGCTTTAATGCTCCTGGAAGTGCATATTATGTGAAAATAACACCATGCTATGCATTCTCTGAGTGATTTTGCAAAGGAAACACTAACGTTCATCAGAAGGAGTAGTTTTCATGCGCAGAAACTGACTATTCGATTATAAGCGCTAAGATGCTGCTGGAAGTGCATATTATGTGAAAATAACACCATACTATGGATCCTCTGAGTGTTTTGGCAAAGAAAACACTCACTTTCATCCAAAAGAGTAATTTTGATGCGCAGAAACAGGGTATTCGACTATAGGCGCGATAATCGTTCTAGAAGGCATATTATGTGAAAATAACACCATGCTATGCATTCTCTGAGTGTTTTGGCAAAGAAAACACTCACTTTCATCAAAAGAGTAGTTCAGATGCACAGAAACAGGGTATTCGATTATACGCGCTTTAATGCTCCTGGAAGTGCATATTATGTGAAAATAACACCATGCTATGCATTCTCTGAGTGATTTTGCAAAGGAAACACTAACGTTCATCAGAAGGAGTAGTTTTCATGCGCAGAAACTGACTATTCGATTATAAGCGCTAAGATGCTGCTGGAAGTGCATATTATGTGAAAATAACACCATACTATGCATTCTCTGAGTGTTTTGGCAAAGAAAACACTCACTTTCATCAAAAAGAGTAGTTCAGATGCGCAGAAACAGAGTATTCGATTATAAGCGCTAGGATGCTGCTGGAAGTGCATATTATGTGAAATTAACACCATACTATGCATTCTCTGAGTGTTTTGGCAAAGGAAACACTCACTCGTATCAAAAAGAGTAGTTCTGATGCGCAGAAACTGAGTATTCGATTATAAGCGCTAAGATGCTACTGGAAGTGCATATTACGTGAAAATAACATCATGCTATGCATTCTCTGAGTGATTTTGCAAAGAAAACACTCACTTTCATCAAAAAGAGTAGTTCAGATGCGCAGAAACAGAGTATTCGATTATACGCGCTTTAATGCTCCTGGAAGTGCATATTATGTGAAAATAACACCATGCTATGCATTCTCTGAGTGATTTTGCAAAGGAAACACTAACGTTCATCAGAAGGAGTAGTTTTCATGCGCAGAAACTGCCTATTCGATTCTAAGCGCTAGGATGCTGCTGGAACTGCATATTATGTGAAAATAACACCATACTATGCATTCTCTGAGTGTTTTGGCAAAGAAAACACTCACTTTCATCAAAAAGAGTAGTTCAGATGCGCAGAAACAGAGTATTCGATTATAAGCGCTAGGATGCTGCTGGAAGTGCATATTATGTGAAATTAACACCATACTATGCATTCTCTGAGTGTTTTGGCAAAGGAAACACAAACTTTCAACCAAAAGAGTAGTTCAGATGCGCAGAAACAGGGTATTCGATTATAAGCGCTAGGATGCTGCTGGAAGTGCATATTATGTGAAAATAACACCATGCTATGCATTCTCTGAGTGTTTTGGCAAAGGAAACACTCACTTTCAACCAAAAGAGTAGTTCTGATGCGCAGAAACAGAGTACTCGATTATACGCGCTTTAATGCTCCTGGAAGTGCATATTATGTGAAAATAACACCATGCTATTCATTCTCTGAGTGATTTTGCAAAGGAAACACTCACTTTCATCAAAAAGAGTCGTTATGATTCGCAGAAACTGAGTATTCGATTATAAGCGCTAAGATGCTGCTGGAAGTGCATATTATGTGAAAATAAAACCATACTATGCATTCTCTGAGTGTTTTGGCAAAGAAAACACTCACGTTCATCAAAAAGAGTAGTTCAGATGCGCAGAAACAGAGTATTCGATTTTAAGCGCTAAGATGCTGCTGGAAGTGCATATTATGTGAAAATAACACCATGCTATGCATTCTCTGAGTGTTTTGGCAAAGAAAACACTCACTTTCATCAAAAAGAGTAGTTCAGATGCGCAGAAACAGAGTATTCGATTATAAGCGCTAGGATGCTGCTGGAAGTGCATATTATGTGAAAATAACATCATACTGTGCATTCTCTGTGTGATTATGCAAAGGAAACCCTCACTTTCAACCAAAAGAGTAGTTCTGATGCGCAGAAACAGAGTACTCGATTATACGCGCTTTAATGCTCCTGGAAGTGCATATTATGTGAAAATAACACCATGCTATTCATTCTCTGAGTGTTTTGGCAAAGAAAACACTCACTTTCATCAAAAAGAGTAGTTCAGATGCGCAGAAACTGAGTATTCGATTATAAGCGCTAGGATGCTGCTGGAAGTGCATATTATGTGAAATTAACACCATACTATGCATTCTCTGAGTGTTTTGGCAAAGAAAACACTCACTTTCATCAAAAAGAGTAGTTCAGATGCGCAGAAACAGAGTATTCGATTATAAGCGCTAGGATGCTGCTGGAAGTGCATATTATGTGAAATTAACACCATACTATGCATTCTCTGAGTGTTTTGGCAAAGGAAACACTCACTCGTATCAAAAAGAGTAGTTCTGATGCGCAGAAACTGAGTATTCGATTATAAGCGCTAAGATGCAGCTGGAAGTGCATATTATGTGAAAATAACACCATACTATGGATCCTCTGAGTGTTTTGGCAAAGAAAACACTCACTTTCATCCAAAAGAGTAATTTTGATGCGCAGAAACAGGGTATTCGACTATAGGCGCGATAATCGTTCTAGAAGGCATATTACGTGAAAATAACATCATACTGTGCATTCTCTGTGTGATTATGCAAAGGAAACACTCACTTTCAACCAAAAGAGTAGTTCTGATGCGCAGAACAGAGTACTCGATTATACGCGCTTTAATGCTCCTGGAAGTGCATATTATGTGAAAATAACACCATGCTATGCATTCTCTGAGTGATTTTGCAAAGGAAACACTAACGTTCATCAGAAGGAGTAGTTTTCATGCGCAGAAACTGAGTATTCGATTATAAGCGCTAAGATGCAGCTGGAAGTGCATATTATGTGAAAATAACACCATACTATGGATCCTCTGAGTGTTTTGGCAAAGAAAACACTCACTTTCATCCAAAAGAGTAATTTTGATGCGCAGAAACAGGGTATTCGACTATAGGCGCGATAATCGTTCTAGAAGGCATATTATGTGAAAATAACACCATGCTATGCATTCTCTGAGTGTTTTGGCAAAGAAAACACTCACTTTCATCAAAAGAGTAGTTCAGATGCACAGAAACAGGGTATTCGATTATACGCGCTTTAATGCTCCTGGAAGTGCATATTATGTGAAAATAACACCATGCTATGCATTCTCTGAGTGATTTTGCAAAGGAAACACTAACGTTCATCAGAAGGAGTAGTTTTCATGCGCAGAAACTGACTATTCGATTATAAGCGCTAAGATGCTGCTGGAAGTGCATATTATGTGAAAATAACACCATACTATGCATTCTCTGAGTGTTTTGGCAAAGAAAACACTCACTTTCATCAAAAAGAGTAGTTCAGATGCGCAGAAACAGAGTATTCGATTATAAGCGCTAGGATGCTGCTGGAAGTGCATATTATGTGAAATTAACACCATACTATGCATTCTCTGAGTGTTTTGGCAAAGGAAACACTCACTCGTATCAAAAAGAGTAGTTCTGATGCGCAGAAACTGAGTATTCGATTATAAGCGCTAAGATGCTACTGGAAGTGCATATTACGTGAAAATAACATCATGCTATGCATTCTCTGAGTGATTTTGCAAAGAAAACACTCACTTTCATCAAAAAGAGTAGTTCAGATGCGCAGAAACAGAGTATTCGATTATACGCGCTTTAATGCTCCTGGAAGTGCATATTATGTGAAAATAACACCATGCTATGCATTCTCTGAGTGATTTTGCAAAGGAAACACTAACGTTCATCAGAAGGAGTAGTTTTCATGCGCAGAAACTGCCTATTCGATTCTAAGCGCTAGGATGCTGCTGGAAGTGCATATTATGTGAAATTAACACCATACTATGCATTCTCTGAGTGTTTTGGCAAAGGAAACACTCACTCGTATCAAAAAGAGTAGTTCTGATGCGCAGAAACTGAGTATTCGATTATAAGCGCTAAGATGCTACTGGAAGTGCATATTACGTGAAAATAACATCATACTGTGCATTCTCTCAGTGTTTTGGCAAAGAAAACACTCACTTTCATCAAAAAGAGTAGTTCAGATGCGCAGAAACAGAGTATTCGATTATAAGCGCTAAGATGCTGCTGGAAGTGCATATTATGTGAAAATAACACCATGCTATGCATTCTCTGAGTGTTTTGGCAAAGAAAACACTCACTTTCACCAAAAAGAGTAGTTCTGATGCGCAGAAACTGAGTATTCGATTATAAGCGCTAAGATGCTGCTGGAAGTGCATATTATGTGAAAATAACACCATGCTATGCATTCTCTCAGTGTTTTGGCAAAGAAAACACTCACTTTCATCAAAAAGAGTAGTTCAGATGCGCAGAAACAGAGTATTCGATTATACGCGCTTTAATGCTCCTGGAAGTGCATATTAGGTGAAAATAACACCA
Source organism: Ectemnius continuus (assembly GCA_910591665.1). Lineage (NCBI taxonomy): Eukaryota > Metazoa > Arthropoda > Insecta > Hymenoptera > Crabronidae > Ectemnius > Ectemnius continuus. The sequence continues at coordinate 20,799 of CAJUYD010000020.1, forward strand.
TGCTATGCATTCTCTGAGTGATTTTGCAAAGGAAACACTCACTTTCATCAAAAAGAGTAGTTCAGATGCGCCGAAACTGAGTATTCGATTATAAGCGCTAAGATGCTGCTGGAAGTGCATATTATGTGAAAATAACACCATGCTATGCATTCTCTGAGTGATTTTGCAAAGGAAACACTCACTTTCATCAAAAAGAGTCGTTATGATGCGCAGAAACTGAGTATTCGATTATAAGCGCTAAGATGCTGCTGGAAGTGCGTATTATGTGAAAATAACACCATGCTATGCATTCTCTGAGTGATTTTGCAAAGGAAACACTCAGTCTCATCAAAAAGAGTAGTTCTGATGCGCAGAAACTGAGTATTCGATTATAAGCGCTAAGACGCTGCTTGAAGTGCATATTATGTGAAAATAACACCATGCTATGCATTCTCTGAGTGATTTTGCAAAGGAAACACTCACTTTCATCAAAAAGAGTAGTTCTGATGAGCAGAAACTGAGTATTCGATTATAAGCGCTAAGACGCTGCTTGAAGTGCATATTATGTGAAAATAACACCATGCTATGCATTCTCTGAGTGTTTTGGCAAAGAAAACACTCACTTTCATCAAAAGAGTAGTTCAGATGCGCAGAAACAGAGTATTCGATTATACGCGCTTTAATGCTCCTGGAAGTGCATATTACGTGAAAATAACATCATAATGTGCATTCTCTGTGTGATTATGCAAAGGAAACACTCACTTTCAACCAAAAGAGTAGTTCTGATGCGCAGAAACTGAGTATTCGATTATACGCGCTTTAATGCTCCTGGAAGTGCATATTATGTGAAAATAACACCATGCTATGCATTCTCTGAGTGATTTTGCAAAGGAAACACTCACTTTCATCAAAAAGAGTCGTTATGATTCGCAGAAACTGAGTATTCGATTATAAGCGCTAAGATGCTGCTGGAAGTGCATATTACGTGAAAATAACATCATACTGTGCATTCTCTGTGTGATTATGCAAAGGAAACACTCACTTTCAACCGAAAGAGTTGTTCAGATGCGCAGAAAGAGGGTATTCGATTATAAGCGCGATAATCGTTCTAGAAGGCATATTACGTGAAAATAACATCATAATGTGCATTCTCTGTGTGATTTGGCAAAGGAAACACTCACTCGTATCAAAAAGAGTAGTTCTGATGCGCAGAAACTGAGTATTCGATTATAAGCGCTAAGATGCTACTGGAAGTGCATATTACGTGAAAATAACATCATACTGTGCATTCTCTGAGTGTTTTGGCAAAGAAAACACTCACTTTCATCAAAAGAGTAGTTCAGATGCGCAGAAACAGAGTATTCGATTATACGCGCTTTAATGCTCCTGGAAGTGCATATTATGTGAAAATAACACCATGCTATGCATTCTCTGAGTGATTTTGCAAAGGAAACACTCACTTTCATCAAAAAGAGTAGTTCAGATGCGCAGAAACAGGGTATTCGATTATAAGCGCGATAATCGTTCTAGAAGGCATATTACGTGAAAATAACATCATAATGTGCATTCTCTGTGTGATTATGCAAAGAAAACACTCACTTTCATCAAAAAGAGTAGTTCAGATGCGCAGAAACAGAGTATTCGATTATAAGCGCTAGGATGCTGCTTGAAGTGCATATTATGTGAAATTAACACCATACTATGCATTCTCTGAGTGATTTTGCAAAGGAAACACTCACTTTCATCGAAAAGAGTAGTTCAGATGCGCAGAAACAGGGTATTCGATTATAAGCGCGATAATCGTTCTAGAAGGCATATTACGTGACAATAACGTCGTACTGTGCATTCTCTGTGTGATTATGCAAAGGAAACACTCACTTTCATCAAAAAGAGTAGTTCTGATGCGCAGAAACTGTGTATTCGATTATAAGCGCTAAGATGCTGCTGTAAGTGCATATTATGTGAAAATAACACCATACTATGGATCCTCTGAGTGTTTTGGCAAAGAAAACACTCACTTTCATCCAACAGAGTAGTTCTGATGCGCAGAAACAGGGTATTCGACTATAAGCGCGATAATCGTTCTAGAAGGCATATTACGTGAAAATAACATCATACTGTGCATTCTCTGTGTGATTATGCAAAGGAAACACTCACTTTCAACCAAAAGAGTAGTTCTGATGCGCAGAAACTGAGTATTCGATTATAAGCACTAAGATGCTGCTGGAAGTGCATATTATGTGAAAATAACACCATGCTATGCATTCTCTGAGTGTTTTGGCAAAGAAAACACTCACTTTCATCAAAAAGAGTAGTTCAGATGCGCAGAAACAGAGTATTCGATTATACGCGCTTTAATGCTCCTGGAAGTGCATATTATGTGAAAATAACACCATGCTATGCATTCTCTGAGTGATTTTGCAAAGGAAACACTCACTTTCATCAAAAAGAGTAGTTCTGATGCGCAGAAACTGAGTATTCGATTATAAGTGCTAAGATGCTGCTGGAAGTGCATATTATGTGAAAATAACACCATGCTATGCATTCTCTGAGTGATTTTGCAAAGGAAACACTCAGTCTCATCAAAAAGAGTAGTTCAGATGCGCCGAAACTGAGTATTCGATTATAAGCGCTAAGATGCTGCTGGAAGTGCATATTATGTGAAAATAACACCATGCTATGCATTCTCTGAGTGATTTTGCAAAGGAAACACTCTCTTTCATCAAAAAGAGTCGTTATGATGCGCAGAAACTGAGTATTCGATTATAAGCGCTAAGATGCTGCTGGAAGTGCGTATTATGTGAAAATAACACCATGCTATGCATTCTCTGAGTGATTTTGCAAAGGAAACACTCAGGCTCATCAAAAAGAGTAGTTCTGATGCGCAGAAACTGAGTATTCGATTATAAGCGCTAAGACGCTGCTTGAAGTGCATATTATGTGAAAATAACACCATGCTATGCATTCTCTGAGTGATTTTGCAAAGGAAACACTCACTTTCATCAAAAAGAGTAGTTCTGATGCGCAGAAACTGAGTATTCGATTATAAGCGCTAAGACGCTGCTTGAAGTGCATATTATGTGAAAATAACACCATGCTATGCATTCTCTGAGTGTTTTGGCAAAGAAAACACTCACTTTCATCAAAAGAGTAGTTCAGATGCGCAGAAACAGAGTATTCGATTATACGCGCTTTAATGCTCCTGGAAGTGCATATTACGTGAAAATAACATCATACTGTGCATTCTCTGTGTGATTATGCAAAGAAAACACTCACTTTCATCAAAAAGAGTAGTTCAGATGCGCAGAAACAGAGTATTCGATTATAAGCGCTAGGATGCTGCTTGAAGTGCATATTATGTGAAAATAACACCATGCTATGCATTCTCTGAGTGATTTTGCAAAGGAAACACTCACTTTCATCAAAAAGAGTAGTTCAGATGCGCAGAAACAGGGTATTCGATTATAAGCGCGATAATCGTTCTAGAAGGCATATTACGTGAAAATAACATCATACTGTGCATTCTCTGTGTGATTATGCAAAGAAAACACTCACTTTCATCAAAAAGAGTAGTTCAGATGCGCAGAAACAGAGTATTCGATTATAAGCGCTAGGATGCTGCTTGAAGTGCATATTATGTGAAATTAACACCATACTATGCATTCTCTGAGTGATTTTGCAAAGGAAACACTCACTTTCATCGAAAAGAGTAGTTCAGATGCGCAGAAACAGGGTATTCGATTATAAGCGCGATAATCGTTCTAGAAGGCATATTACGTGAAAATAACGTCGTACTGTGCATTCTCTGTGTGATTATGCAAAGGAAACACTCACTTTCATCAAAAAGAGTAGTTCTGATGCGCAGAAACTGTGTATTCGATTATAAGCGCTAAGATGCTGCTGTAAGTGCATATTATGTGAAAATAACACCATACTATGGATCCTCTGAGTGTTTTGGCAAAGAAAACACTCACTTTCATCAAAAAGAGTAGTTCAGATGCGCAGAAACAGAGTATTCGATTATACGCGCTTTAATGCTCCTGGAAGTGCATATTATGTGAATATAACACCATGCTATGCATTCTCTGAGTGATTTTGCAAAGGAAACACTCACTTTCATCAAAAAGAGTAGTTCAGATGCGCCGAAACTGAGTATTCGATTATAAGCTCTAAGATGCTGCTGGAAGTGCATATTATGTGAAATTAACACCATACTATGCATTCTCTGAGTGATTTTGCAAAGGAAACACTCACTTTCATCGAAAAGAGTAGTTCAGATGCGCAGAAACAGGGTATTCGATTATAAGCGCGATAATCGTTCTAGAAGGCATATTACGTGGCAATAACGTCGTACTGTGCATTCTCTGTGTGATTATGCAAAGGAAACACTCACTTTCATCAAAAAGAGTAGTTCTGATGCGCAGAAACTGTGTATTCGATTATAAGCGCTAAGATGCTGCTGTAAGTGCATATTATGTGAAAATAACACCATACTATGCATTCTCTGAGTGTTTTGGCAAAGAAAACACTCACTTTCATCAAAAGAGTAGTTCAGATGCGCAGAAACAGAGTATTCGATTATACGCGCTTTAATGCTCCTGGAAGTGCATATTATGTGAAATTAACACCATACTATGCATTCTCTGAGTGATTTTGCAAAGGAAACACTCACTTTCATCGAAAAGAGTAGTTCAGATGCGCAGAAACAGGGTATTCGATTATAAGCGCGATAATCGTTCTAGAAGGCATATTACGTGGCAATAACGTCGTACTGTGCATTCTCTGTGTGATTATGCAAAGGAAACACTCACTTTCATCAAAAAGAGTAGTTCTGATGCGCAGAAACTGTGTATTCGATTATAAGCGCTAAGATGCTGCTGTAAGTGCATATTATGTGAAAATAACACCATACTATGCATTCTCTGAGTGTTTTGGCAAAGAAACCACTCACTTTCATCAAAAAGAGTAGTTCAGATGCGCAGAAACAGAGTATTCGATTATAAGCGCTAGGATGCTGCTTGAAGTGCATATTATGTGAAATTAACACCATACTATGCATTCTCTGAGTGATTTTGCAAAGGAAACACTCACTTTCATCGAAAAGAGTAGTTCAGATGCGCAGAAACAGGGTATTCGATTATAAGCGCGATAATCGTTCTAGAAGGCATATTACGTGACAATAACGTCGTACTGTGCATTCTCTGTGTGATTATGCAAAGGAAACACTCACTTTCATCAAAAAGAGTAGTTCTGATGCGCAGAAACTGTGTATTCGATTATAAGCGCTAAGATGCTGCTGTAAGTGCATATTATGTGAAAATAACACCATACTATGGATCCTCTGAGTGTTTTGGCAAAGGAAACACTCTCTTTCATCAAAAAGAGTAGTTCCGATGCGCAGAAACAGAGTATTCGATTATAAGGGCTAGGATGCTGCTTGAAGTGCATATTATGTGAAATTAACACCATACTATGCATTCTCTGAGTGTTTTGGCAAAGAAAACACTCACTTTCATCAAAAGAGTAGTTCAGATGCGCAGAAACAGAGTATTCGATTATACGCGCTTTAATGCTCCTGGAAGTGCATATTATGTGAAAATAACACCATGCTATGCATTCTCTGAGTGATTTTGCAAAGGAAACACTTGCTTTCATCAAAAAGAGTAGTTGAGATGCGCAGAAACTGAGTATTCGATTATAAGCGCTAAGATGCTGCTGTAAGTGCATATTATGTGAAAATAACACCATACTATGGATCCTCTGAGTGTTTTGGCAAAGAAAACACTCACTTTCATTAAAAAGAGTAGTTCAGATGCGCAGAAACAGAGTATTCGATTATACGCGCTTTAATGCTCCTGGAAGTGCATATTATGTGAAAATAACACCATGCTATGCATTCTCTGAGTGATTTTGCAAAGGAAACACTCACTTTCATCAAAAAGAGTAGTTCAGATGCGCAGAAACTGAGTATTCGATTATAAGCGCTAAGATGCTGCTGGAAGTGCATATTATGTGAAATTAACACCATACTATGCATTCTCTGAGTGATTTTGCAAAGGAAACACTCACTTTCATCGAAAAGAGTAGTTCAGATGCGCAGAAACAGGGTATTCGATTATAAGCGCGATAATCGTTCTAGAAGGCATATTACGTGGCAATAACGTCGTACTGTGCATTCTCTGTGTGATTATGCAAAGGAAACACTCACTTTCATCAAAAAGAGTAGTTCTGATGCGCAGAAACTGTGTATTCGATTATAAGCGCTAAGATGCTGCTGTAAGTGCATATTATGTGAAAATAACACCATACTATGCATTCTCTGAGTGTTTTGGCAAAGAAAACACTCACTTTCATCAAAAGAGTAGTTCAGATGCGCAGAAACAGAGTATTCGATTATACGCGCTTTAATGCTCCTGGAAGTGCATATTATGTGAAAATAACACCATGCTATGCATTCTCTGAGTGATTTTGCAAAGGAAACACTCACTTTCATCAAAAAGAGTAGTTGAGATGCGCAGAAACTGAGTATTCGATTATAAGCGCTAAGATGCTGCTGTAAGTGCATATTATGTGAAAATAACACCATACTATGCATTCTCTGAGTGATTTTGCAAAGGAAACACTCACTTTCATCAAAAAGAGTAGTTCAGATGCGCAGAAACAGGGTATTCGATTATAAGCGCGATAATCGTTCTAGAAGGCATATTACGTGAAAATAACATCATAGTGTGCATTCTCTGTGTGATTATGCAAAGAAAACACTCACTTTCATCAAAAGGAGTAGTTCAGATGCGCAGAAACAGAGTATTCGATTATAAGCGCTAGGATGCTGCTTGAAGTGCATATTATGTGAAATTAACACCATACTATGCATTCTCTGAGTGATTTTGCAAAGGAAACACTCACTTTCATCGAAAAGAGTAGTTCAGATGCGCAGAAACAGGGTATTCGATTATAAGCGCGATAATCGTTCTAGAAGGCATATTACGTGACAATAACGTCGTACTGTGCATTCTCTGTGTGATTATGCAAAGGAAACACTCACTTTCATCAAAAAGAGTAGTTCTGATGCGCAGAAACTGTGTATTCGATTATAAGCGCTAAGATGCTGCTTTAAGTGCATATTATGTGAAAATAACACCATACTATGGATCCTCTGAGTGTTTTGGCAAAGAAGACACTCACTTTCATCCAACAGAGTAGTTCTGATGCGCAGAAACTGAGTATTCGATTATAAGCGCTAAGACGCTGCTTGAAGTGCATATTACGTGAAAATAACATCATGCTATGCATTCTCTGAGTGATTTTGCAAAGCAAACACTCAGTCTCATCAAAAAGAGTAGTTCTGATGCGCAGAAACTGAGTATTCGATTATAAGCGCTTTAATGCTCCTGGAAGTGCATATTATGTGAAAATAACACCATGCTATGCATACTCTGAGTGATTTTGCAAAGGAAACACTAACGTTCATCAGAAGGAGTAGTTTTCATGCGCAGAAACCGACTATTCGATTATAAGCGCTAAGATGCTGCTGGAAGTGCATATTATGTGAAAATAACACCATACTATGCATTCTCTGAGTGTTTTGGCAAAGAAAACACTCACTTTCATCAAAAAGAGGAGTTCAGATGCGCAGAAACTGAGTATTCGATTATAAGCGCTAAGATGCTGCTGGAAGTGCATATTACGTGAAAATAACATCATACTGTGCATTCTCTGTGTGATTATGCAAAGGAAACACTCACTTTCAACCAAAAGAGTAGTTCTGATGCGCAGAACCTGAGTATTCGATTATAAGCGCTAAGATGCTGCTGGAAGTGCATATTATGTGAAAATAACACCATACTATGCATTCTCTGAGTGTTTTGGCAAAGAAAACACTCACTTTCATCAAAAAGAGGAGTTCAGATGCGCAGAAACTGAGTATTCGATTATAAGCGCTAAGATGCTGCTGGAAGTGCATATTATGTGAAAATAACACCATGCTATGCATTCTCTGAGTGTTTTGGCAAAGAAAACACTCACTTTCATCCAAAAGAGTAATTTTGATGCGCAGAAACAGGGTATTCGACTATAGGCGCGATAATCGTTCTAGAAGGCATATTACGTGAAAATAACATCATAATGTGCATTCTCTGTGTGATTATGCAAAGGAAACACTCACTTTCAACCAAAAGAGTATTTCTGATGCGCAGAAACTGAGTATTCGATTATAAACGCTAAGATGCTGCTGGAAGTGCATATTATGTGAAAATAACACCATACTATGCATTCTCTGTGTGTTTTGGCAAAGAAAACACTCACTTTCATCAAAAAGAGTAGTTCACATGCGCAGAAACAGAGTATTCGATTATAAGCGCTAGGATGCTGCTTGAAGTGCATATTATGTGAAAATAACAACATGCTATGCATTCTCTGAGTGATTTTGCAAAGGAAACACTCACTTTCATCAAAAAGAGTAGTTCAGAAACAGGGTATTCGATTATAAGCGCGATAATCGTTCTAGAAGGAATATTACGTGAAAATAACATCATAATGTGCATTCTCTGTGTGATTATGCAAAGGAAACACTCACTTTCAACCAAAAGAGTAGTTCTGATGCGCAGAAACAGAGTATTCGATTATACGCGCTTTAATGCTCCTGGAAGTGCATATTACGTGAAAATAACATCATAATGTGCATTCTCTGTGTGATTATGCAAAGGAAACACTCACTTTCAACCAAAAGAGTAGTTCTGATGCGCAGAAACTGAGTATTCGATTATAAGCGCTAAGATGCTGCTGGAAGTGCATATTATGTGAAAATAACACCATGCTATGCATTCTCTGAGTGATTTTGCAAAGGAAACACTCACTTTCATCAAAAAGAGTAGTTCTGATGCGCAGAAACAGAGTATTCGATTATAAGCGCTAGGATGCTGCTTGAAGTGCATATTATGTGAAATTAACACCATACTATGCATTCTCTGAGTGATTTTGCAAAGGAAACACTCACTTTCATCGAAAAGAGTAGTTCAGATGCGCAGAAACAGGGTATTCGATTATAAGCGCGATAATCGTTCTAGAAGGCATATTACGTGACAATAACGTCGTACTGTGCATTCTCTGTGTGACTATGCAAAGGAAACACTCACTTTCATCAAAAAGAGTAGTTCTGATGCGCAGAAACTGTGTATTCGATTATAAGCGTTAAGATGCTGCTGTAAGTGCATATTATGTGAAATTAACACCATACTATGCATTCTCTGAGTGTTTTGGCAAAGAAAACACTCACTTTCATCAAAAGAGTAGTTCAGATGCGCAGAAACAGAGTATTCGATTATACGCGCTTTAATGCTCCTGGAAGTGCATATTATGTGAAAATAACACCATGCTATGCATTCTCTGAGTGATTTTGCAAAGGAAACACTCACTTTCATCAAAAAGAGTAGTTCAGATGCGCAGAAACAGGGTATTCGATTATAAGCGCGATAATCGTTCTAGAAGGCATATTACGTGAAAATAACATCATAATGTGCATTCTCTGTGTGATTATGCAAAGAAAACACTCACTTTCATCAAAAAGAGTAGTTCAGATGCGCAGAAACAGAGTATTCGATTATAAGCGCTAGGATGCTGCTTGAAGTGCATATTATGTGAAAATAACACCATACTATGGATCCTCTGAGTGTTTTGGCAAAGAAAACACTCACTTTCATCCAAAAGAGTAGTTCTGATGCGCAGAAACAGGGTATTCGATTATAAGCGCGATAATCGTTCTAGAAGGCATATTACGTGAAAATAACATCATAATGTGCATTCTCTGTGTGATTATGCAAAGGAAACACTCACTTTCAACCAAAAGAGTAGTTCTGATGCGCAGAAACAGGGTATTCGATTATAAGCGCGATAATCGTTCTAGAAGGCATATTACGTGAAAATAACATCATAATGTGCATTCTCTGTGTGATTATGCAAAGGAAACACTCACTTTCAACCAAAAGAGTAGTTCTGATGCGCAGAAACTGAGTATTCGATTATAAGCGCTAAGATGCTGCTGGAAGTGCATATTATGTGAAAATAACACCATGCTATGCATTCTCTGAGTGTTTTGGCAAAGAAAACACTCACTTTCATCAAAAAGAGTAGTTCAGATGCGCAGAAACAGAGTATTCGATTATACGCGCTTTAATGCTCCTGGAAGTGCATATTATGTGAAAATAACACCATGCTATGCATTCTCTGAGTGATTTTGCAAAGGAAACACTCACTTTCATCAAAAAGAGTAGTTCAGATGCGCAGAAACTGAGTATTCGATTATAAGCGCTAAGATGCTGCTGGAAGTGCATATTATGTGAAAATAACACCATGCTATGGATTCTCTCATTGTTTTGGCAAAGAAAACACTCACTTTCATCAAAAAGAGTAGTTCAGATGCGCAGAAACAGAGTATTCGATTATACGCGCTTTAATGCTCCTGGAAGTCTATATTATGTGAAAATAACACCATGCTATGCATTCTCTGAGTGATTTTGCAAAGGAAACACTCACTTTCATCAAAAAGAGTAGTTCTGATGCGCAGAAACTGAGTATTCGATTATAAGCGCTAAGATGCTGCTGGAAGTGCATATTATGTGAAAATAACACCATACTATGCATTCTCTGAGTGATTTTGCAAAGGAAACACTCACTTTCATCGAAAAGAGTAGTTCAGATGCGCAGAAACAGGGTATTCGATTATAAGCGCGATAATCGTTCTAGAAGGCATATTACGTGACAATAACGTCGTACTGTGCATTCTCTGTGTGACTATGCAAAGGAAACACTCACTTTCATCAAAAAGAGTAGTTCTGATGCGCAGAAACTGTGTATTCGATTATAAGCGCTAAGATGCTGCTGTAAGTGCATATTATGTGAAATTAACACCATACTATGCATTCTCTGAGTGTTTTGGCAAAGAAAACACTCACTTTCATCAAAAGAGTAGTTCAGATGCGCAGAAACAGAGTATTCGATTATACGCGCTTTAATGCTCCTGGAAGTGCATATTATGTGAAAATAACACCATGCTATGCATTCTCTGAGTGATTTTGCAAAGGAAACACTCACTTTCATCAAAAAGAGTAGTTCAGATGCGCAGAAACAGGGTATTCGATTATAAGCGCGATAATCGTTCTAGAAGGCATATTACGTGAAAATAACATCATAATGTGCATTCTCTGTGTGATTATGCAAAGAAAACACTCACTTTCATCAAAAAGAGTAGTTCAGATGCGCAGAAACAGAGTATTCGATTATAAGCGCTAGGACGCTGCTTGAAGTGCATATTATGTGAAAATAACACCATACTATGGATCCTCTGAGTGTTTTGGCAAAGAAAACACTCACTTTCATCCAAAAGAGTAGTTCTGATGCGCAGAAACAGGGTATTCGATTATAAGCGCGATAATCGTTCTAGAAGGCATATTACGTGAAAATAACATCATAATGTGCATTCTCTGTGTGATTATGCAAAGGAAACACTCACTTTCAACCAAAAGAGTAGTTCTGATGCGCAGAAACAGGGTATTCGATTATAAGCGCGATAATCGTTCTAGAAGGCATATTACGTGAAAATAACATCATAATGTGCATTCTCTGTGTGATTATGCAAAGGAAACACTCACTTTCAACCAAAAGAGTAGTTCTGATGCGCAGAAACTGAGTATTCGATTATAAGCGCTAAGATGCTGCTGGAAGTGCATATTATGTGAAAATAACACCATGCTATGCATTCTCTGAGTGTTTTGGCAAAGAAAACACTCACTTTCATCAAAAAGAGTAGTTCAGATGCGCAGAAACAGAGTATTCGATTATACGCGCTTTAATGCTCCTGGAAGTGCATATTATGTGAAAATAACACCATGCTATGCATTCTCTGAGTGATTTTGCAAAGGAAACACTCACTTTCATCAAAAAGAGTAGTTCAGATGCGCCGAAACTGAGTATTCGATTATAAGCGCTAAGATGCTGCTGGAAGTGCATATTATGTGAAAATAACACCATGCTATGGATTCTCTCATTGTTTTGGCAAAGAAAACACTCACTTTCATCAAAAAGAGTAGTTCAGATGCGCAGAAACAGAGTATTCGATTATACGCGCTTTAATGCTCCTGGAAGTCTATATTATGTGAAAATAACACCATGCTATGCATTCTCTGAGTGATTTTGCAAAGGAAACACTCACTTTCATCAAAAAGAGTAGTTCTGATGCGCAGAAACTGTGTATTCGATTATAAGCGCTAAGATGCTGCTGTAAGTGCATATTATGTGAAAATAACACCATACTATGCATTCTCTGAGTGTTTTGGCAAAGAAAACACTCACTTTCATCAAAAGAGTAGTTCAGATGCGCAGAAACAGAGTATTCGATTATACGCGCTTTAATGCTCCTGGAAGTGCATATTATGTGAAATTAACACCATACTATGCATTCTCTGAGTGATTTTGCAAAGGAAACACTCACTTTCATCGAAAAGAGTAGTTCAGATGCGCAGAAACAGGGTATTCGATTATAAGCGCGATAATCGTTCTAGAAGGCATATTACGTGGCAATAACGTCGTACTGTGCATTCTCTGTGTGATTATGCAAAGGAAACACTCACTTTCATCAAAAAGAGTAGTTCTGATGCGCAGAAACTGTGTATTCGATTATAAGCGCTAAGATGCTGCTGTAAGTGCATATTATGTGAAAATAACACCATACTATGCATTCTCTGAGTGTTTTGGCAAAGAAACCACTCACTTTCATCAAAAAGAGTAGTTCAGATGCGCAGAAACAGAGTATTCGATTATAAGCGCTAGGATGCTGCTTGAAGTGCATATTATGTGAAATTAACACCATACTATGCATTCTCTGAGTGATTTTGCAAAGGAAACACTCACTTTCATCGAAAAGAGTAGTTCAGATGCGCAGAAACAGGGTATTCGATTATAAGCGCGATAATCGTTCTAGAAGGCATATTACGTGAAAATAACGTCGTACTGTGCATTCTCTGTGTGATTATGCAAAGGAAACACTCACTTTCATCAAAAAGAGTAGTTCTGATGCGCAGAAACAGAGTATTCGATTATAAGCGCTAAGATGCTGCTTGAAGTGCATATTATGTGAAAATAACACCATACTATGGATCCTCTGAGTGTTTTGGCAAAGGAAACACTCACTTTCATCAAAAAGAGTAGTTCCGATGCGCAGAAACAGAGTATTCGATTATAAGCGCTAGGATGCTGCTTGAAGTGCATATTATGTGAAATTAACACCATACTATGCATTCTCTGAGTGTTTTGGCAAAGAAAACACTCACTTTCATCAAAAGAGTAGTTCAGATGCGCAGAAACAGAGTATTCGATTATACGCGCTTTAATGCTCCTGGAAGTGCATATTATGTGAAAATAACACCATGCTATGCATTCTCTGAGTGATTTTGCAAAGGAAACACTCACTTTCATCAAAAAGAGTAGTTCAGATGCGCAGAAACTGAGTATTCGATTATAAGCGCTAAGATGCTGCTGGAAGTGCATATTATGTGAAAATAACACCATACTATGGATCCTCTGAGTGTTTTGGCAAAGAAAACACTCACTTTCATCAAAAAGAGTAGTTCAGATGCGCAGAAACAGAGTATTCGATTATACGCGCTTTAATGCTCCTGGAAGTGCATATTATGTGAAAATAACACCATGCTATGCATTCTCTGAGTGATTTTGCAAAGGAAACACTCACTTTCATCAAAAAGAGTAGTTCAGATGCGCCGAAACTGAGTATTCGATTATAAGCTCTAAGATGCTGCTGGAAGTGCATATTATGTGAAATTAACACCATACTATGCATTCTCTGAGTGATTTTGCAAAGGAAACACTCACTTTCATCGAAAAGAGTAGTTCAGATGCGCAGAAACAGGGTATTCGATTATAAGCGCGATAATCGTTCTAGAAGGCATATTACGTGAAAATAACGTCGTACTGTGCATTCTCTGTGTGATTATGCAAAGGAAACACTCACTTTCATCAAAAAGAGTAGTTCTGATGCGCAGAAACTGTGTATTCGATTATAAGCGCTAAGATGCTGCTGTAAGTGCATATTATGTGAAAATAACACCATACTATGCATTCTCTGAGTGTTTTGGCAAAGAAAACACTCACTTTCATCAAAAGAGTAGTTCAGATGCGCAGAAACAGAGTATTCGATTATACGCGCTTTAATGCTCCTGGAAGTGCATATTATGTGAAAATAACACCATGCTATGCATTCTCTGAGTGATTTTGCAAAGGAAACACTCACTTTCATCAAAAAGAGTAGTTGAGATGCGCAGAAACTGAGTATTCGATTATAAGCGCTAAGATGCTGCTGGAAGTGCATATTATGTGAAAATAACACCATACTATGCATTCTCTGAGTGATTTTGCAAAGGAAACACTCACTTTCATCAAAAAGAGTAGTTCAGATGCGCAGAAACAGGGTATTCGATTATAAGCGCGATAATCGTTCTAGAAGGCATATTACGTGAAAATAACATCATACTGTGCATTCTCTGTGTGATTATGCAAAGAAAACACTCACTTTCATCAAAAAGAGTAGTTCAGATGCGCAGAAACAGAGTATTCGATTATAAGCGCTAGGATGCTGCTTGAAGTGCATATTATGTGAAATTAACACCATACTATGCATTCTCTGAGTGATTTTGCAAAGGAAACACTCACTTTCATCGAAAAGAGTAGTTCAGATGCGCAGAAACAGGGTATTCGATTATAAGCGCGATAATCGTTCTAGAAGGCATATTACGTGACAATAACGTCGTACTGTGCATTCTCTGTGTGATTATGCAAAGGAAACACTCACTTTCATCAAAAAGAGTAGTTCTGATGCGCAGAAACTGTGTATTCGATTATAAGCGCTAAGATGCTGCTTGAAGTGCATATTATGTGAAAATAACACCATACTATGGATCCTCTGAGTGTTTTGGCAAAGGAAACACTCACTTTCATCAAAAAGAGTAGTTCCGATGCGCAGAAACAGAGTATTCGATTATAAGCGCTAGGATGCTGCTTGAAGTGCATATTATGTGAAATTAACACCATACTATGCATTCTCTGAGTGTTTTGGCAAAGAAAACACTCACTTTCATCAAAAGAGTAGTTCAGATGCGCAGAAACAGAGTATTCGATTATACGCGCTTTAATGCTCCTGGAAGTGCATATTATGTGAAAATAACACCATGCTATGCATTCTCTGAGTGATTTTGCAAAGGAAACACTTACTTTCATCAAAAAGAGTAGTTGAGATGCGCAGAAAGTGTGTATTCGATTATAAGCGCTAAGATGCTGCTGTAAGTGCATATTATGTGAAAATAACACCATACTATGGATCCTCTGAGTGTTTTGGCAAAGAAAACACTCACTTTCATCCAACAGAGTAGTTGTGATGCGCAGAAACAGAGTATTCGATTATAAGCGCTAGGATGCTGCTTGAAGTGCATATTATGTGAAATTAACACCATACTATGCATTCTCTGAGTGATTTTGCAAAGGAAACACTCACTTTCATCGAAAAGAGTAGTTCAGATGCGCAGAAACAGGGTATTCGATTATAAGCGCGATAATCGTTCTAGAAGGCATATTACGTGAAAATAACGTCGTACTGTGCATTCTCTGTGTGATTATGCAAAGGAAACACTCACTTTCATCAAAAAGAGTAGTTCTGATGCGCAGAAACTGAGTATTCGATTATAAGCGCTAAGATGCTGCTTGAAGTGCATATTATGTGAAAATAACACCATACTATGGATCCTCTGAGTGTTTTGGCAAAGGAAACACTCACTTTCATCAAAAAGAGTAGTTCTGATGCGCAGAAACTGAGTATTCGATTATAAGCGCTAAGACGCTGCTTGAAGTGCATATTACGTGAAAATAACATCATGCTATGCATTCTCTGAGTGATTTTGCAAAGGAAACACTCAGTCTCATCAAAAAGAGTAGTTCTGATGCGCAGAAACTGAGTATTCGATTATAAGCGCTTTAATGCTCCTGGAAGTGCATATTATGTGAAAATAACACCATGCTATGCATTCTCTGAGTGATTTTGCAAAGGAAACACTAACGTTCATCAGAAGGAGTAGTTTTCATGCGCAGAAACCGACTATTCGATTATAAGCGCTAAGATGCTGCTGGAAGTGCATATTATGTGAAAATAACACCATACTATGCATTCTCTGAGTGTTTTGGCAAAGAAAACACTCACTTTCATCAAAAAGAGTAGTTCAGATGCGCAGAAACTGAGTATTCGATTATAAGCGCTAAGATGCTGCTGGAAGTGCATATTACGTGAAAATAACATCATACTGTGCATTCTCTGTGTGATTATGCAAAGGAAACACTCACTTTCAACCAAAAGAGTAGTTCTGATGCGCAGAAACTGAGTATTCGATTATAAGCGCTAAGATGCTGCTGGAAGTGCATATTATGTGAAAATAACACCATGTTGCGCCCGAGCCCAAGGTTGGCTCCCGGAATGCACAAACTAAGCAGACCGCTAAATCCTATCTTTGAAAGGATGTTGCAATGTATAAAAGAAATAAGATATTAGTATAGCAATAAGCGAGCGAACAGCGACTAAATCACGTTTTGCACATCAGCACTGAGTCACATCGCCTGATCAGTGCCTCGTGCTGATGCGACGCCCGCTTCGAGCAAAACCATTGCTCCAAGCCCCAATCGGGGACTCGCTCTCCAGATTTCGAACAGAACACATCAGTGCGTACCAGCGAGTTACTCTGTACCTTTCGTGTCAGTCTTTGGTTATATCCTATCAATAAACTCCAAGTTTTGGGTTTAATCCCGGTGGATTCTAATCCTTTAAACGCTACGAGCCTGACTTCCTCCGATCCCGCTACCCGCTCTGTGCAGTCACCACACAGGGCACAACATTAAATGGTGGCAGCGGTGGGATCTGCACCGTCGAAGTCAAATCGTGAGCCTGCCGATTGTGTAACGTGGCCTGACCGCCAGTGTTACTCCAACTCGACCTAGACGTCGAATCTCTGCCGAGGTAGAGACCGGCAAGGCCAACCAAACCAAGGGCGCGAACGAGCTCTTAGGAGACGCTCGCACTCCACCAAAAAACCGCCGCTCTCTCTCGTTAGAGACGGCCAGACGGCCCAGCAAACGGGAAAGGTATAACCAAACCTGAACGGACGTCACCAACGAGCCATTGCTGATCCGAGGACCTTTGGCCGAACGGAGACGAACACCAAGGCACCGAGAAGGAACGCACCATCCACCCACGGACCGAGGACACCTGGTCCCCTGTACGAGCGAAAAGGAGCTCCAGAACTCGACACGCCGACAGCACCCTGCACGACACCGGCGATAAAGAGATATCGCCGCCCTGCCGACTCCGGTTGCGTCTACCGACACCCCAAGGCTACCAGCGGACACCGACCAGCAGCATGCGCCTGTCAACCATCCTGTGAGTAAACATAGACGTCCGAACCGCTGTAGCGATATCCGATAGCAAAATATTGTTAACCAGAATCTTTACACGGCCCTTGTATGCCTACGGAAGACGCACTCGCTCTGAGATACCTTCTACCTAATCGAAGGTCATTCAGTAGATCGTTAGAATCTTTCTTTGATAAGAAACTCATATTCAATCCAGTAGACCCTACGAAAGTAAAAACGCGTGCTTCCTTAGACAACACCGGCCCCTTGCGACGCCGCGTGCGAGCACCCAAATTAGACACGAGTACAGACACATATCACGCCGCCGAATCGAGCACCCATACGACGCCCGAGAACGTCGTCGTACCGTCACAGCGCCGATACCCTATCAGGGTACACGATTTCAGTCTTGTAAGTAGCGAATCCGAAATGTCACACACAGAACAAGGCCCTAGTGGCCCGAATAACCCGTCGGCCCGAGATATGATAGCCGCACTCGGACTAATTGGGATATATGACGGAGACGGAAACTCCGACTTGTCTTCTTTCCTAGACGACGTTGATTGCGCTTTCGAATTCACACCCGCGGACGAACGATCGCGACTCCTGCGACTCGTCTTACTAAACAAGATAAAAGGCACAGCCTCAAAAGAGTTACGGAACAAGACTATCAATAGCTTCGAGGAACTGAAACACGCATTGAGAACGCGATTCGCGGCTAAACGGTCATCCGATACCGCACAAGCCGAGTTCAGTAGCTGTAGACAGAGAGAAGGAGACAGCGCCCAACAATTCGGTTCCAGGTTAGAGAGGCTATTAACCGAAATGAAACAGCTGTCCATCGAGGACGCCGCCGACCCGTCGAATATTGGAGGAATCATCGAAGTCTTAGACAAACAAGCCTTACGCTATTTCACTCGAGGATTGAGGGGGCCGCTTAGAACAATAATTAGATCGCGCACTTTCGACAACCTGCAGTCGGCGATAATAGCCGCTGTTGAGGAAGAAAGGGTTCTAGGATCGGATATTCCGCGTATCAATAACAACTCGCGTTACCGCGGGAACGACCGCAACGGACCAGCGCGAAACACGCCAAAATGCGGGAGGTGCCACAAAATAGGGCACATCGCCAATAATTGCTACACGCGCCTAAGTACGCCCCGTCCCTCCTCGGACCCGAACCCGTCCCATCCCCACAACCCTCGCATCCCTACCAATAATAGAGCAGTTCGACACGTAACCGTGACATGCAGATATTGTAAAAAACCCGGGCATACACTCGAGGAATGTCGCGCACGCCAGCGCGCAAACGAGAGAAACCGAGCACAACGACCCCCGCAAACACAACACTACTCACGAGAACCTCGCCAACTATCAGAAACACATGATCCGGCACGCGCCGCGCCTCGCCAACCCGACTCCGACAGGAGACCGGGCGATGACACGAGAGTCAGTTCATATCAGGTTAACACGATCGCAGCTGGTTCCGAGTCATCGCGTACTTTAGTAGAAATTGAAGCACCCGAATTGGTTAACGGAAAGGCCGTCATGCTAGTGGATACTGGCGCCGAAGTCACCTTGCTAAAAGTCGGACAAGTCCTAGGTGACGTTCCCGCCGTGAAAGAAGTCGTAACCCTATATACCGTCGGATCGAACGTATCTCAAACTCTATGTAGTGCATACCTCACCATCCGTATAGGAGACAAACAAATTAGACATCTTTGCCGATTGGTACGAGACGACTCACTCGGGGAACAACACGGACTCTTAGGACATGATTTTCTTTCAAAATACAACGCCGAAATCCGACCCGGCCAATCCATTAACATTCTCGGAACACATCTCCCGCTCACTAGTGGAGACCACGTAACTTTAAAAGCACGTACCGAAACATTAGTACTCGCACACACAGCTACCCAAGGCGAAGGAATAGTAGATCAAGCAACAATCAAACCCGGAGTATTCATAGGCAACGTCCTCACCACGGGGACCAAAAACAAATGCCTTATCAGTATAATGAACACGAACCTCGAAGACTCTAAAATCAAAACACCGATTGTGCAACTAAACCCAATCGAGCTACACGAGGTTACCGACCCACCCCACGACACCGTAGACAGCAAAAACGCTTACACAGTACGGACAGTCAGTGGTACAGATAGAATGCTCGACAACTTACAAAGACATTTGATCGACCTATGCGAACGGTATAACGACATATTCTTCTTAGAAGGCGACACGCTAGGGTGTACCAATAAGACAGAACACGCCATACCCTTACTAGACAACACGAACCCTATCAACACTAGGCCCTACAGACTTCCACAAACCCAGAAAACCGAAGTAGAGAACCAAGTGAAAGAAATGGCCAAAGAGGGAATAGTCAGTCCCAGTTCCAGCCCGTGGAACTCACCACTGCTTGTCGTCCCCAAAAAACCAGACGCCACAGGCCGACCCAGATTTAGAGTCGTTGTGGATTTCCGTAAACTAAACTGCGTTACCGCAGGAGACTCGTATCCCCTACCAAATATTACAGATATCTTAGATCAATTAGGCGGAGCCAAATATTTCTCCACCCTAGACTTAGCATCAGGTTTTCACCAAATCCCTATGAAGACAGAGGACCGCGAAAAAACAGCATTCTCGACCCCATACGGACATTACGAGTACAACAGAATGCCCTTCGGCCTAAAAAATGCTCCCGCTACATTTCAAAGACTTATGAATTCAGTACTAACGGGATTACAGGGAATAAAGTGCTTCGTTTACTTAGACGACATAGTAGTATATGGATGTTCGCTGCAAGAACACCAGAAACGTCTCGAATCCGTTTTCAAACGACTCCGTGAAAATAAATTAAAACTACAACCGTCGAAATGCCACTTCTTACGCAAAGAAACAATATACCTAGGACACATCATTAGCAAAGAAGGAATACGACCGGATCCTTCAAAACTAGAGGCCGTGAAACATTTCCCAACACCCAAAAAACTAAAAGACATACAATCCTTTATAGGACTAGCCGGATATTATAGAAGGTTCATTGACAATTTCTCGGGAATAGCTAAACCCCTCACTCAGCTCCTAAAAAAGAATCAAACATTTGCATGGACATCGCTCGAGCAAGAAGCGTTCGAAGTCCTAAAAGAAAAACTAACGTCACCACCTCTACTACAATACCCGGACTTCACCAAACCCTTCGTGCTAACAACCGATGCCTCCGGAAAGGCAATCGGTGCTATACTATCCCAAGGTAAAATAGGCCAAGACCTACCAGTAGCATACGCTAGCCGAATTCTTAATAAAGCAGAGCAAAATTATAGCACAACGGAAAGAGAACTCCTAGCTATAGTTTGGGGAACCCAACATTTTCGACCCTACCTATACGGAACTAAATTCATCATCGTCACCGACCATAAACCCCTCACATGGCTTTTTAATGTAAAAGACCCAGGATCGCGATTAATGAGATGGAGAATAAAATTATCAGAGTACGACTATGAGATCCATTATAAGAAAGGCCTTCAAAATAATAACGCTGACGCCCTTAGTCGCATAAACGCGGTAACCCGAGCTCAGAATCTCCGCGCGACAGCTGACGCTAGCACGGCTGGCGACAGACAGCCGCCACAAGATGACACATTAGACATTCCCCCAAATCATACATACACAATCGATGAAATAAAAAAGATCTTATACGAACACCACGACACACCTTTAGGTGGACATCTAGGCATTAAAAGAACCCTCGATCGAATTAAATTATACCATAACTGGCCAACCATGAGGAAAGACGTAGAGGAATACATCTCCAAATGCGAAAAATGCCAGAAAAATAAAACATGGTCTCCAAGTAAAGCACCCATGGTAATAACAGATACCCCTACCAAATCGTTCGAGAAATGCGCGTTAGACATAGTAGGACCCCTAACCATAACAAACCAAGGAAACAAATACATCCTAACGTTTCAAGACGCTTTAACTAAATTCAGCATAGCTATACCTATACCCGACCAAGAAGCCGGAACCATTGCAAAAGCTTTCGCAACAAAAATAGTCTGCATCTTCGGAATACCCGAAAAAGTCCTTACCGACCAAGGAGCGAATTTCCTAAGCGAAGTATTTAAAGACGTTTGTAAACTCCTCAAAATAAATAAAATTCAGACCAGCGCATACCACCCGGAATCTAACGGCGCTCTGGAAAGGAGCTATCGAACACTAGCCGACTATCTAAAACACTACATTGACGAAGATCAAACTGACTGGGACGAATGGCTCCCTTACGCGATGTTCACATACAATACTACACCACATAGTGCCACTGGGCATACTCCATACGAGCTTACTTTCGGACAAACAGCTACCTTACCGACATCCCTAAAACAACCTCCGCGACTAACATACACGTACGATAAATATGCGGAGGAACTGCGCGAACGAATCCGATCGTCACACGAGGTAGCGCGAGAGACTCTACAACAGAAAAAACAAAAATCCAAAACGTTATATGATAAAGGAACTAAAACCCCGACGTTTAAAGTCAACGACAAAGTTCTACTTAAGGACGAGACCGTTAGACGCGGCCGATCAAAAAAACTTACGCCTAAATGGATCGGACCATACACAATAACCGCGACACACGATAACGAAACCTATACGATAAAAATGGGACGCCGAACCCAACGTGTGCACGCGAACAGACTAAAAAATTTTATAGAATAGAATAAAAGAAAGAAAAAAAAATAATAATATTCGTACTAAACATTTAGTCCAACTCAAAACTATCTCAGACTATAGACTTTAAGTCATTCATTTAATTAAAATAAAACAAAAAAAAATCCAACCAAAAAGAATAAAAGTATATATTTAAATTACATACTTACCGTTATCCTACTTATACTAAATATTACGAACTACGCGCAAAGTAAAACTAAAAGTAAACTAAAGGACAGGAAAAGGACGCGGAACTTATTTTACAATAAAACAAACCAACACACGATATCAGCTATTAATTTTTATTTTACATATATTTTTTTTTTTTACTTTGCTGTCCTCAGGGCCAGCTGCCGGAGGCGGGCCCAACGGCCCTGCTCGCCGTTCCGCTCTGTAACAAACATAATATAGAGATTAATAATCACACCACAATAAACACCAGGTCGAATTACACCCCTTAATACCACGATAACTTACCGAACAGGGCCGCCAGGCCCCACCAATCGGCCTCCGGGCCGCCCCACGGATCGTCCAGATCTATCTGGTCGCTCCTCAAATGCGACCGCACCCACTGGACCTCCCAAGCCATCTGCATATACAGCCGCCCCTAAAAACAAAAAACAACATTATATATTTCAAAACACACACAAAAAAAAAAAAAAAAAAAAAAACACGAAACACAAACTACAGCCCCAAACCCTCAACTCACCAACTCGCCGCGTGCCTTCTTCGACATCTCCATATTCTCCTGTCGCTTCGAGACAATTAACGGTCTGGACCACCGAGCACCCACGTTATATATCACCCTCTCCCGCAGTACCGCGAAGGAATCCGCCAACTCTGCTCCTCCTACCTAAAGACCGAAGAACTCTCCCACACAGATAACACCCGTGCATCTCCTCTTGGAAATCAACTACCAGCTATGGGCAAAGTACCTCCACACGCATACAGACTTAATGCCAAATTTATTTTTTTAACACAAACAGTACACCGACTTACAACCTAACAACAATAACTCTCCATCCGCCGATCCACACAACTCAAAATATGCCTCAAGTAGGCATAAGTACTCCCCACTCCCGGGACCGCATCATCGGAACCCTCAAAAACCCTCAGCAGCTGAAAACTGCGATCTACTTCCATTGCCTCCGCGAACGAGTCCAATATTACAAAATCCCCCGCACACAATATCCTCGATTCAAGGCACCAACAGCGAAAAGGTTCGCCTCTTAACGCCTCAAACACACGCAAATACGTGACCACCGCCTCAACCATGTCAAACGCCGCCCAAAATCGGGTTGACGGCCAACCGCCACCCAACCGGCGACATTCATGACGTTCTATAAACACACAAAACAACACTAACATTCACAACCACCCTTCATTAACCATACAACATTACCTACCAAAAAGGGCAGCAATCCCCCAAAAATCCCACTCGGGACCATCCCACGGATCTTCAAGATCACGGAAACTCATCCGCAGATCGCTCCGAGCATCACGGACACGGCGAACATGCTCCCAATACTCAGCTCCCTAACAATAAAAACCCACAAAAGGGATCTTCACACTCGAAAATAAACAACAGACAAAATAAAAGGAATTCCCAAACAACACCTACAAGACCTGCGTAATAACGATCCATCACTACTTTTTCCCTTGACGGCTCCAAATACAACAGCTGGATACACTACTGAAACCCGAATGACAATGCCCAGCGAAGAAAATCTTTGAATCCCCACCCAAGGAATAAAACAACTTTTAGCAACGCAAGCTCTAACTACCTACCGCCTAAACACGCGCGAACACTCACCGTTTCGGAAACTGTATACTCCCGACAGGGACAGTATAACACATACACACACGCACACACACCTAATCTCCACCACTAGAGAGACAGAAACACCAATCGTTCTCACTCTCATTACAGAATTTTCCTCCTCGCTATTAGAGCCACCCCAACAAAAGGAACAATCTCCGATAAATACTTCAGCATCCGCAAATTCACGCATCAACCAGGTATCTATTTTGAAAGAATAGGAACACTACAAACCTATCAAGACACTTGGAAACTGGTATTACATCTTAACTTAGCATCAATCTTCCAACGCGAATCAAACCTCCAAGCCATTCTCTATGAAACAATCGCGACATGCAAAAGTCCTCCTACAAACACATCGGCACACTTCTGCCAAACCTTCACTACAGGAATTCAGAAAAAATTAGACCGCGTAACAGACCTTCTCACGTACATAGAGCAAACTATCGGCTCAGACACGCGAGACACTCGCGGCCTAATCGATGGACTAGGAACCATAGGAAAATCACTATTCGGAATAATGGATACCGAAGACAGAAACGAAATTAACGAACAAATTGCACTTCTACAAGAGCAAACAGGAACACTCAAAAGTATTATAAAGGGACAACTCCATGTAATTAGCACAAACGCAAAACTACTTAACGAAACCATACACAACGTAGAACAAAACGAACTGACACTACTTAACGCTACACGCCATATACAATACGCACTTCAACAAAACAGCCTAAATTTCCAACTCCAAGACATAATTGACGAAAACTCCATTCTACTAGAAACTACAACAGAAACCCTACTACGAGACGCACAAGACATACTAGATTTTGTGGTCGATATAAGAAAAGGCATCCTCAACCCACGAGTAATTCCGCCCGCAGAAATAGTAAAACACTTGAAAGCCGTGGCTACAGAACTAACCACCGGCCTAACCTTCCCTTTAACTATAAGCCTTAAAACCATCCATTTATTGTATAAGATTATGCGTATCACGGCATACTCCGAAGCAAAATCTGTAATTGTTACCATCGACGTTCCACTCACAAACGGACGCGTATTTGAATTAATCAAAGCATATCCAGTACCAACTCGCAAAAGCGGTTCACTGTACGCATACCTCGAATCCGACGAACCTTACGTAACAATAGACCAGGCGACATCGAAATATGTAACCCTCAGCAAAGACGATCTCGCCGCATGCAAGATAATACACAACACATACCTATGCGCTTCGTACCATCCGATCTTCTCATTATCACCAGATAGCCCCTGCGAAGTTCAACTGTATAGTAAACTCACTCAGGAAGAAGTAACAAGCTGTACAACGCGTGTTATGACCCTAAACCACACTATCCTAATCGAACTACAACAACCTGGCGCCTGGATATATATCGCGCCGAACCCCATAAAATTAGGCGTAACATGCGACAAACAAACAATAACGAATTTCGCAACCATCAAAGATTCTGGTATACTATCTATAAAAGGAAAATGTATAATCACCGCTAAAGAATTTACTATCCAAACTGGAAAATACTACGGAATCGAAAAAACCTGGAACTACTTACCAGAGTACAACTTAACAATAGAACACTTACCTGCCGATCCCGTGCAAACCTCTTAAATTCATATAATGGCACAAACTTCAAACTCAAACGAATCATAAAACACCCAGAAGAACTAGACAAGGTCAGCCAAAAATTAAGCGACCTTCAAGAAACATTTAAACGAAAACACCTTCGCACACCCCCATTATACCACTATGGATTCTTTACATTCACCTCTCTCTCTTTACTCATCGTACTAGCACTAAGCGTAATTGGCGCATACAAATACACCACACGCCGCAGAAGTGCTGACCCACGCGCTACGACCGAAGAGGCCCCAAGGCCTAAACTGCGAAGCGATAACCAATACACGCGAGCGAAATCACAAGAACCTTTTACCAGAACCTTGTAACAGCGATACCCAATTGTCAACAGTATGCAAAATCGCGTTATACATATACCACATACTATAATTTTATAATACATTAGTCTATACTATCACATATATATATTCTACACATACCGCATACTAGCCATAATGACTCTGTATGACCATTGTAAACATTGCACCATCTCCGAAAAGGCCTTCGCCCTTTTCTCCCTTAGGGGGGGAGGGATTGTTGCGCCCGAGCCCAAGGTTGGCTCCCGGAATGCACAAACTAAGCAGACCGCTAAATCCTATCTTTGAAAGGATGTTGCAATGTATAAAAGAAATAAGATATTAGTATAGCAATAAGCGAGCGAACAGCGACTAAATCACGTTTTGCACATCAGCACTGAGTCACATCGCCTGATCAGTGCCTCGTGCTGATGCGACGCCCGCTTCGAGCAAAACCATTGCTCCAAGCCCCAATCGGGGACTCGCTCTCCAGATTTCGAACAGAACACATCAGTGCGTACCAGCGAGTTACTCTGTACCTTTCGTGTCAGTCTTTGGTTATATCCTATCAATAAACTCCAAGTTTTGGGTTTAATCCCGGTGGATTCTAATCCTTTAAACGCTACGAGCCTGACTTCCTCCGATCCCGCTACCCGCTCTGTGCAGTCACCACACAGGGCACAACACTTTATTCTCCGTGTTTTATACGTTATTCTGCACAGGGAAAACCAAGTTTCATCAAAAGCAGCAGTTTAGAAGCGCCGATACACCGTATTCCTGAATAGATATCGTTTTCTCGCGAACGGCTGGAGCTTCGCGAATGTAACTGTATTCTCCGTGTTTTATACGTTATTCTGCACAGGGAAAACCAAGTTTCATCAAAAGCAGCAGTTTAGAAGCGCCGATACACCGTATTCCTGAATAGATATCGTTTTCTCGCGAACGGCTGGAGCTTCGCGAATGTAACTTTATTCTCCGTGTTTTGTACGTTATTCTGCACAGGGAAAACCAAGTTTCATCAAAAGCAGCAGTTTAGAAGCGCCGATACACCGTATTCCTGAATAGATATCGTTTTCTCGCGAACGGCTGGAGCTTCGCGAATGTAACTTTATTCTCCGTGTTTTGTACGTTATTCTGCACAGGGAAAACCAAGTTTCATCAAAAGCAGCAGTTTAGAAGCGCCGATACACCGTATTCCTGAATAGATATCGTTTTCTCGCGAACGGCTGGAGCTTCGCGAATGTAACTGTATTCTCCGTGTTTTACACGTTATTCTGCACAGGGAAAACCAAGTTTCATCAAAAGCAGCAGTTTAGAAGCGCCGATACACCGTATTCCTGAATAGATATCGTTTTCTCGCGAACGGCTGGAGCTTCGCGAATGTAACTTTATTCTCCGTGTTTTATACGTTATTCTGCACAGGGAAAACCAAGTTTCATCAAAAGCAGCAGTTTAGAAGCGCCGATACACCGTATTCCTGAATAGATATCGTTTTCTCGCGAACGGCTGGAGCTTCGCGAATGTAACTGTATTCTCCGTGTTTTATACGTTATTCTGCACAGGGAAAACCGAGTTTCATCAAAAGCAGCAGTTTAGAAGCGCCGATACACCGTATTCCTGAATAGATATTGTTTTCTCGCGAACGGCTGGAGCTTCGCGAATGTAACTGTATTCTCCGTGTTTTATACGTTATTCTGCACAGGGAAAACCAAGTTTCATCAAAAGCAGCAGTTTAGAAGCGCCGATACACCGTATTCCTGAATAGATATCGTTTTCTCGCGAACGGCTGGAGCTTCGCGAATGTAACTGTATTCTCCGTGTTTTATACGTTATTCTGCACAGGGAAAACCAAGTTTCATCAAAAGCAGCAGTTTCGAAGCGCCGATACACCGTATTCCTGAATAGATATCGTTTTCTCGCGAACGGCTGGAGCTTCGCGAATGTAACTTGATTCTCCGTGTTTTATACGTTATTCTGCACAGGGAAAACCAAGTTTCATCAAAAGCAGCAGTTTAGAAGCGCCGATACACCGTATTCCTGAATAGATATCGTTTTCTCGCGAACGGCTGGAGCTTCGCGAATGTAACTTTATTCTCCGTGTTTTATACGTTATTCTGCACAGGGAAAACCAAGTTTCATCAAAAGCAGCAGTTTAGAAGCGCCGATACACCGTATTCCTGAATAGATATCGTTTTCTCGCGAACGGCTGGAGCTTCGCGAATGTAACTTTATTCTCCGTGTTTTATACGTTATTCTGCACAGGGAAAACCAAGTTTCATCAAAAGCAGCAGTTTAGAAGCGCCGATACACCGTATTCCTGAATAGATATCGTTTTCTCGCGAACGGCTGGAGCTTCGCGAATGTAACTTTATTCTCCGTGTTTTATACGTTATTCTGCACAGGGAAAACCAAGTTTCATCAAAAGCAGCAGTTTAGAAGCGCCGATACACCGTATTCCTGAATAGATATCGTTTTCTCGCGAACGGCTGGAGCTTCGCGAATGTAACTTTATTCTCCGTGTTTTATACGTTATTCTGCACAGGGAAAACCAAGTTTCATCAAAAGCAGCAGTTTAGAAGCGCCGATACACCGTATTCCTGAATAGATATCGTTTTCTCGCGAACGGCTGGAGCTTCGCGAATGTAACTTTATTCTCCGTGTTTTATACGTTATTCTGCACAGGGAAAACCAAGTTTCATCAAAAGCAGCAGTTTAGAAGCGCCGATACACCGTATTCCTGAATAGATATCGTTTTCTCGCGAACGGCTGGAGCTTCGCGATTGTAACTGTATTCTCCGTGTTTTATACGTTATTCTGCACAGGGAAAACCAAGTTTCATCAAAAGCAGCAGTTTAGAAGCGCCGATACACCGTATTCCTGAATAGATATCGTTTTCTCGCGAACGGCTGGAGCTTCGCGAATGTAACTTTATTCTCCGTGTTTTATACGTTATTCTGCACAGGGAAAACCAAGTTTCATCAAAAGCAGCAGTTTAGAAGCGCCGATACACCGTATTCCTGAATAGATATCGTTTTCTCGCGAACGGCTGGAGCTTCGCGATTGTAACTGTATTCTCCGTGTTTTATACGTTATTCTGCACAGGGAAAACCAAGTTTCATCAAAAGCAGCAGTTTAGAAGCGCCGATACACCGTATTCCTGAATAGATATCGTTTTCTCGCGAACGGCTGGAGCTTCGCGAATGTAACTGTATTCTCCGTGTTTTATACGTTATTCTGCACAGGGAAAACCAAGTTTCATCAAAAGCAGCAGTTTAGAAGCGCCGATACACCGTATTCCTGAATAGATATCGTTTTCTCGCGAACGGCTGGAGCTTCGCGAATGTAACTGTATTCTCCGTGTTTTATACGTTATTCTGCACAGGGAAAACCGAGTTTCATCAAAAGCAGCTGTTAGAAGCGCCGATACACCGTATTCCTGAATAGATATCGTTTTCTCGCGAACGGCTGGAGCTTCGCGAATGTAACTGTATTCTCCGTGTTTTATACGTTATTCTGCACAGGGAAAACCAAGTTTCATCAAAAGCAGCAGTTTAGAAGCGCCGATACACCGTATTCCTGAATAGATATCGTTTTCTCGCGAACGGCTGGAGCTTCGCGAATGTAACTGTATTCTCCGTGTTTTATACGTTATTCTGCACAGGGAAAACCAAGTTTCATCAAAAGCAGCAGTTTAGAAGCGCCGATACACCGTATTCCTGAATAGATATCGTTTTCTCGCGAACGGCTGGAGCTTCGCGAATGTAACTGTATTCTCCGTGTTTTATACGTTATTCTGCACAGGGAAAACCGAGTTTCATCAAAAGCAGCAGTTTAGAAGCGCCGATACACCGTATTCCTGAATAGATATCGTTTTCTCGCGAACGGCTGGAGCTTCTCGAATGTAACTGTATTCTCCGTGTTTTATACGTTATTCTGCACAGGGAAAACCGAGTTTCATCAAAAGCAGCAGTTAGAAGCGCCGATACACCGTATTCCTGAATAGATATCGTTTTCTCGCGAACGGCTGGAGCTTCGCGAATGTAACTGTATTCTCCGTGTTTTATACGTTATTCTGCACAGGGAAAACCAAGTTTTATCAAAAGCAGCAGTTTAGAAGCGCCGATACACCGTATTCCTGAATAGATATCGTTTTCTCGCGAACGGCTGGAGCTTCGCGAATGTAACTGTATTCTCCGTGCTTTATACGTTATTCTGCACAGGGAAAACCAAGTTTCATCAAAAGCAGCAGTTTAGAAGCGCCGATACACCGTATTCCTGAATAGATATCGTTTTCTCGCGAACGGCTGGAGCTTCGCGAATGTAACTGTATTCTCCGTGTTTTATACGTTATTCTGCACAGGGAAAACCAAGTTTCATCAAAAGCAGCAGTTTAGAAGCGCCGATACACCGTATTCCTGAATAGATATCGTTTTCTCGCGAACGGCTGGAGCTTCGCGAATGTAACTTTATTCTCCGTGTTTTATACGTTATTCTGCACAGGGAAAACCAAGTTTCATCAAAAGCAGCAGTTTAGAAGCGCCGATACACCGTATTCCTGAATAGATATCGTTTTCTCGCGAACGGCTGGAGCTTCGCGAATGTAACTTTATTCTCCGTGTTTTATACGTTATTCTGCACAGGGAAAACCAAGTTTCATCAAAAGCAGCAGTTTAGAAGCGCCGATACACCGTATTCCTGAATAGATATCGTTTTCTCGCGAACGGCTGGAGCTTCGCGAATGTAACTTTATTCTCCGTGTTTTATACGTTATTCTGCACAGGGAAAACCAAGTTTCATCAAAAGCAGCAGTTTAGAAGCGCCGATACACCGTATTCCTGAGTAGATATCGTTTTCTCGCGAACGGCTGGAGCTTCGCGAATGTAACTGTATTCTCCGTGTTTTATACGTTATTCTGCACAGGGAAAACCAAGTTTCATCAAAAGCAGCAGTTTAGAAGCGCCGATACACCGTATTCCTGAATAGATATCGTTTTCTCGCGAACGGCTGGAGCTTCGCGAATGTAACTTTATTCTCCGTGTTTTATACGTTATTCTGCACAGGGAAAACCAAGTTTCATCAAAAGCAGCAGTTTAGAAGCGCCGATACACCGTATTCCTGAATAGATATCTTTTTCTCGCGAACGGCTGGAGCTTCGCGAATGTAACTTTATTCTCCGTGTTTTATACGTTATTCTGCACAGGGAAAACCAAGTTTCATCAAAAGCAGCAGTTTAGAAGCGCCGATACACCGTATTCCTGAATAGATATCGTTTTCTCGCGAACGGCTGGAGCTTCGCGATTGTAACTGTATTCTCCGTGTTTTATACGTTATTCTGCACAGGGAAAACCAAGTTTCATCAAAAGCAGCAGTTTAGAAGCGCCGATACACCGTATTCCTGAATAGATATCGTTTTCTCGCGAACGGCTGGAGCTTCGCGAATGTAACTTTATTCTCCGTGTTTTATACGTTATTCTGCACAGGGAAAACCAAGTTTCATCAAAAGCAGCAGTTTAGAAGCGCCGATACACCGTATTCCTGAATAGATATCGTTTTCTCGCGAACGGCTGGAGCTTCGCGATTGTAACTGTATTCTCCGTGTTTTATACGTTATTCTGCACAGGGAAAACCAAGTTTCATCAAAAGCAGCAGTTTAGAAGCGCCGATACACCGTATTCCTGAATAGATATCGTTTTCTCGCGAACGGCTGGAGCTTCGCGAATGTAACTGTATTCTCCGTGTTTTATACGTTATTCTGCACAGGGAAAACCAAGTTTCATCAAAAGCAGCAGTTTAGAAGCGCCGATACACCGTATTCCTGAATAGATATCGTTTTCTCGCGAACGGCTGGAGCTTCGCAAATGTAACTGTATTCTCCGTGTTTTATACGTTATTCTGCACAGGGAAAACCGAGTTTCATCAAAAGCAGCTGTTAGAAGCGCCGATACACCGTATTCCTGAATAGATATCGTTTTCTCGCGAACGGCTGGAGCTTCGCGAATGTAACTGTATTCTCCGTGTTTTATACGTTATTCTGCACAGGGAAAACCAAGTTTCATCAAAAGCAGCAGTTTAGAAGCGCCGATACACCGTATTCCTGAATAGATATCGTTTTCTCGCGAACGGCTGGAGCTTCGCGAATGTAACTGTATTCTCCGTGTTTTATACGTTATTCTGCACAGGGAAAACCAAGTTTCATCAAAAGCAGCAGTTTAGAAGCGCCGATACACCGTATTCCTGAATAGATATCGTTTTCTCGCGAACGGCTGGAGCTTCGCGAATGTAACTGTATTCTCCGTGTTTTATACGTTATTCTGCACAGGGAAAACCGAGTTTCATCAAAAGCAGCAGTTTAGAAGCGCCGATACACCGTATTCCTGAATAGATATTGTTTTCTCGCGAACGGCTGGAGCTTCGCGAATGTAACTGTATTCTCCGTGTTTTATACGTTATTCTGCACAGGGAAAACCAAGTTTCATCAAAAGCAGCAGTTTAGAAGCGCCGATACACCGTATTCCTGAATAGATATCGTTTTCTCGCGAACGGCTGGAGCTTCGCGAATGTAACTTGATTCTCCGTGTTTTATACGTTATTCTGCACAGGGAAAACCAAGTTTCATCAAAAGCAGCAGTTTAGAAGCGCCGATACACCGTATTCCTGAATAGATATCGTTTTCTCGCGAACGGCTGGAGCTTCGCGAATGTAACTTTATTCTCCGTGTTTTATACGTTATTCTGCACAGGGAAAACCAAGTTTCATCAAAAGCAGCAGTTTAGAAGCGCCGATACACCGTATTCCTGAATAGATATCGTTTTCTCGCGAACGGCTGGAGCTTCGCGAATGTAACTGTATTCTCCGTGTTTTATACGTTATTCTGCACAGGGAAAACCAAGTTTCATCAAAAGCAGCAGTTTAGAAGCGCCGATACACCGTATTCCTGAATAGATATCGTTTTCTCGCGAACGGCTGGAGCTTCGCGAATGTAACTTTATTCTCCGTGTTTTATACGTTATTCTGCACAGGGAAAACCAAGTTTCATCAAAAGCAGCAGTTTAGAAGCGCCGATACACCGTATTCCTGAATAGATATCGTTTTCTCGCGAACGGCTGGAGCTTCGCGAATGTAACTGTATTCTCCGTGTTTTATACGTTATTCTGCACAGGGAAAACCAAGTTTCATCAAAAGCAGCAGTTTAGAAGCGCCGATACACCGTATTCCTGAATAGATATCGTTTTCTCGCGAACGGCTGGAGCTTCTCGAATGTAACTGTATTCTCCGTGTTTTATACGTTATTCTGCACAGGGAAAACCGAGTTTCATCAAAAGCAGCAGTTAGAAGCGCCGATACACCGTATTCCTGAATAGATATCGTTTTCTCGCGAACGGCTGGAGCTTCGCGAATGTAACTGTATTCTCCGTGTTTTATACGTTATTCTGCACAGGGAAAACCAAGTTTCATCAAAAGCAGCAGTTTAGAAGCGCCGATACACCGTATTCCTGAATAGATATCGTTTTCTCGCGAACGGCTGGAGCTTCGCGAATGTAACTGTATTCTCCGTGTTTTATACGTTATTCTGCACAGGGAAAACCAAGTTTCATCAAAAGCAGCAGTTTAGAAGCGCCGATACACCGTATTCCTGAATAGATATCGTTTTCTCGCGAACGGCTGGAGCTTCGCGAATGTAACTGTATTCTCCGTGTTTTATACGTTATTCTGCACAGGGAAAACCAAGTTTCATCAAAAGCAGCAGTTTAGAAGCGCCGATACACCGTATTCCTGAATAGATATCGTTTTCTCGCGAACGGCTGGAGCTTCGCGAATGTAACTGTATTCTCCGTGTTTTATACGTTATTCTGCACAGGGAAAACCAAGTTTCATCAAAAGCAGCAGTTTAGAAGCGCCGATACACCGTATTCCTGAATAGATATCGTTTTCTCGCGAACGGCTGGAGCTTCGCGAATGTAACTTTATTCTCCGTGTTTTATACGTTATTCTGCACAGGGAAAACCAAGTTTCATCAAAAGCAGCAGTTTAGAAGCGCCGATACACCGTATTCCTGAATAGATATCGTTTTCTCGCGAACGGCTGGAGCTTCGCGAATGTAACTTTATTCTCCGTGTTTTATACGTTATTCTGCACAGGGAAAACCAAGTTTCATCAAAAGCAGCAGTTTAGAAGCGCCGATACACCGTATTCCTGAATAGATATCGTTTTCTCGCGAACGGCTGGAGCTTCGCGAATGTAACTGTATTCTCCGTGTTTTATACGTTATTCTGCACAGGGAAAACCAAGTTTCATCAAAAGCAGCAGTTTAGAAGCGCCGATACACCGTATTCCTGAATAGATATCGTTTTCTCGCGAACGGCTGGAGCTTCGCGAATGTAACTGTATTCTCCGTGTTTTATACGTTATTCTGCACAGGGAAAACCAAGTTTCATCAAAAGCAGCAGTTTAGAAGCGCCGATACACCGTATTCCTGAATAGATATCGTTTTCTCGCGAACGGCTGGAGCTTCGCGAATGTAACTTTATTCTCCGTGTTTTATACGTTATTCTGCACAGGGAAAACCAAGTTTCATCAAAAGCAGCAGTTTAGAAGCGCCGATACACCGTATTCCTGAATAGATATCGTTTTCTCGCGAACGGCTGGAGCTTCGCGAATGTAACTTTATTCTCCGTGTTTTATACGTTATTCTGCACAGGGAAAACCAAGTTTCATCAAAAGCAGCAGTTTAGAAGCGCCGATACACCGTATTCCTGAATAGATATCGTTTTCCCCGCGAACGGCTGGAGCTTCGCGATTGTAACTGTATTCTCCGTGTTTTATACGTTATTCTGCACAGGGAAAACCAAGTTTCATCAAAAGCAGCAGTTTAGAAGCGCCGATACACCGTATTCCTGAATAGATATCGTTTTCTCGCGAACGGCTGGAGCTTCGCGAATGTAACTTTATTCTCCGTGTTTTATACGTTATTCTGCACAGGGAAAACCAAGTTTCATCAAAAGCAGCAGTTTAGAAGCGCCGATACACCGTATTCCTGAATAGATATCGTTTTCTCGCGAACGGCTGGAGCTTCGCGATTGTAACTGTATTCTCCGTGTTTTATACGTTATTCTGCACAGGGAAAACCAAGTTTCATCAAAAGCAGCAGTTTAGAAGCGCCGATACACCGTATTCCTGAATAGATATCGTTTTCTCGCGAACGGCTGGAGCTTCGCGATTGTAACTGTATTCTCCGTGTTTTATACGTTATTCTGCACAGGGAAAACCGAGTTTCATCAAAAGCAGCTGTTAGAAGCGCCGATACACCGTATTCCTGAATAGATATCGTTTTCTCGCGAACGGCTGGAGCTTCGCGAATGTAACTGTATTCTCCGTGTTTTATACGTTATTCTGCACAGGGAAAACCAAGTTTCATCAAAAGCAGCAGTTTAGAAGCGCCGATACACCGTATTCCTGAATAGATATCGTTTTCTCGCGAACGGCTGGAGCTTCGCGAATGTAACTGTATTCTCCGTGTTTTATACGTTATTCTGCACAGGGAAAACCAAGTTTCATCAAAAGCAGCAGTTTAGAAGCGCCGATACACCGTATTCCTGAATAGATATCGTTTTCTCGCGAACGGCTGGAGCTTCTCGAATGTAACTGTATTCTCCGTGTTTTATACGTTATTCTGCACAGGGAAAACCGAGTTTCATCAAAAGCAGCAGTTAGAAGCGCCGATACACCGTATTCCTGAATAGATATCGTTTTCTCGCGAACGGCTGGAGCTTCGCGAATGTAACTGTATTCTCCGTGTTTTATACGTTATTCTGCACAGGGAAAACCAAGTTTCATCAAAAGCAGCAGTTTAGAAGCGCCGATACACCGTATTCCTGAATAGATATCGTTTTCTCGCGAACGGCTGGAGCTTCGCGAATGTAACTGTATTCTCCGTGTTTTATACGTTATTCTGCACAGGAAAACCAAGTTTCATCAAAAGCAGCAGTTTAGAAGCGCCGATACACCGTATTCCTGAATAGATATCGTTTTCTCGCGAACGGCTGGAGCTTCGCGAATGTAACTTTATTCTCCGTGTTTTATACGTTATTCTGCACAGGGAAAACCGAGTTTCATCAAAAGCAGCAGTTTAGAAGCGCCGATACACCGTATTCCTGAATAGATATCGTTTTCTCGCGAACGGCTGGAGCTTCGCGAATGTAACTGTATTCTCCGTGTTTTATACGTTATTCTGCACAGGGAAAACCGAGTTTCATCAAAAGCAGCAGTTTAGAAGCGCCGATACACCGTATTCCTGAATAGATATCGTTTTCTCGCGAACGGCTGGAGCTTCGCGAATGTAACTGTATTCTCCGTGTTTTATACGTTATTCTGCACAGGGAAAACCAAGTTTCATCAAAAGCAGCAGTTTAGAAGCGCCGATACACCGTATTCCTGAATAGATATCGTTTTCTCGCGAACGGCTGGAGCTTCGCGAATGTAACTGTATTCTCCGTGTTTTATACGTTATTCTGCACAGGGAAAACCAAGTTTCATCAAAAGCAGCAGTTTAGAAGCGCCGATACACCGTATTCCTGAATAGATATCGTTTTCTCGCGAACGGCTGGAGCTTCGCGAATGTAACTTTATTCTCCGTGTTTTATACGTTATTCTGCACAGGGAAAACCAAGTTTCATCAAAAGCAGCAGTTTAGAAGCGCCGATACACCGTATTCCTGAATAGATATCGTTTTCTCGCGAACGGCTGGAGCTTCGCGAATGTAACTTTATTCTCCGTGTTTTATACGTTATTCTGCACAGGGAAAACCAAGTTTCATCAAAAGCAGCAGTTTAGAAGCGCCGATACACCGTATTCCTGAATAGATATCGTTTTCTCGCGAACGGCTGGAGCTTCGCGAATGTAACTGTATTCTCCGTGTTTTATACGTTATTCTGCACAGGGAAAACCAAGTTTCATCAAAAGCAGCAGTTTAGAAGCGCCGATACACCGTATTCCTGAATAGATATCGTTTTCTCGCGAACGGCTGGAGCTTCGCGAATGTAACTTTATTCTCCGTGTTTTATACGTTATTCTGCACAGGGAAAACCAAGTTTCATCAAAAGCAGCAGTTTAGAAGCGCCGATACACCGTATTCCTGAGTAGTTATCGTTTTCCTCGCGAACGGCTGGAGCTTCGCGAATGTAACTTTATTCTCCGTGTTTTATACGTTATTCTGCACAGGGAAAACCAAGTTTCATCAAAAGCAGCAGTTTAGAAGCGCCGATACACCGTATTCCTGAATAGATATCGTTTTCTCGCGAACGGCTGGAGCTTCGCGAATGTAACTTTATTCTCCGTGTTTTATACGTTATTCTGCACAGGGAAAACCAAGTTTCATCAAAAGCAGCAGTTTAGAAGCGCCGATACACCGTATTCCTGAATAGATATCGTTTTCTCGCGAACGGCTGGAGCTTCGCGAATGTAACTTTATTCTCCGTGTTTTATACGTTATTCTGCACAGGGAAAACCAAGTTTCATCAAAAGCAGCAGTTTAGAAGCGCCGATACACCGTATTCCTGAATAGATATCGTTTTCTCGCGAACGGCTGGAGCTTCGCGAATGTAACTGTATTCTCCGTGTTTTATACGTTATTCTGCACAGGGAAAACCAAGTTTCATCAAAAGCAGCAGTTTAGAAGCGCCGATACACCGTATTCCTGAATAGATATCGTTTTCTCGCGAACGGCTGGAGCTTCGCGAATGTAACTGTATTCTCCGTGTTTTATACGTTATTCTGCACAGGGAAAACCAAGTTTCATCAAAAGCAGCAGTTTAGAAGCGCCGATACACCGTATTCCTGAGTAGATATCGTTTTCTCGCGAACGGCTGGAGCTTCGCGAATGTAACTTTATTCTCCGTGTTTTATACGTTATTCTGCACAGGGAAAACCAAGTTTCATCAAAAGCAGCAGTTTAGAAGCGCCGATACACCGTATTCCTGAATAGATATCGTTTCTCGCGAACGGCTGGAGCTTCGCGAATGTAACTGTATTCTCCGTGTTTTATACGTTATTCTGCACAGGGAAAACCGAGTTTCATCAAAAGCAGCAGTTTAGAAGCGCCGATACACCGTATTCCTGAATAGATATCGTTTTCTCGCGAACGGCTGGAGCTTCGCGAATGTAACTGTATTCTCCGTGTTTTATACGTTATTCTGCACAGGGAAAACCAAGTTTCATCAAAAGCAGCAGTTTAGAAGCGCCGATACACCGTATTCCTGAATAGATATCGTTTTCTCGCGAACGGCTGGAGCTTCGCGAATGTAACTGTATTCTCCGTGTTTTATACGTTATTCTGCACAGGGAAAACCGAGTTTCATCAAAAGCAGCAGTTTAGAAGCGCCGATACACCGTATTCCTGAATAGATATCGTTTTCTCGCGAACGGCTGGAGCTTCGCGAATGTAACTGTATTCTCCGTGTTTTATACGTTATTCTGCACAGGGAAAACCAAGTTTCATCAAAAGCAGCAGTTTAGAAGCGCCGATACACCGTATTCCTGAATAGATATCGTTTTCTCGCGAACGGCTGGAGCTTCGCGAATGTAACTGTATTCTCCGTGTTTTATACGTTATTCTGCACAGGGAAAACCAAGTTTCATCAAAAGCAGCAGTTTAGAAGCGCCGATACACCGCATTCCTGAATAGATATCGTTTTCTCGCGAACGGCTGGAGCTTCGCGAATGTAACTGTATTCTCCGTGTTTTATACGTTATTCTGCACAGGGAAAACCAAGTTTCATCAAAAGCAGCAGTTTAGAAGCGCCGATACACCGTATTCCTGAATAGATATCGTTTTCTCGCGAACGGCTAGAGCTTCGCGAATGTAACTGTATTCTCCGTGTTTTATACGTTATTCTGCACAGGGAAAACCAAGTTTCATCAAAAGCAGCAGTTTAGAAGCGCCGATACACCGTATTCCTGAATAGATATCGTTTTCTCGCGAACGGCTGGAGCTTCGCGAATGTAACTTTATTCTCCGTGTTTTATACGTTATTCTGCACAGGGAAAACCAAGTTTCATCAAAAGCAGCAGTTTAGAAGCGCCGATACACCGTATTCCTGAATAGATATCGTTTTCTCGCGAACGGCTGGAGCTTCGCGAATGTAACTGTATTCTCCGTGTTTTATACGTTATTCTGCACAGGGAAAACCAAGTTTCATCAAAAGCAGCAGTTTAGAAGCGCCGATACACCGTATTCCTGAATAGATATCGTTTTCTCGCGAACGGCTGGAGCTTCGCGAATGTAACTGTATTCTCCGTGTTTTATACGTTATTCTGCACAGGGAAAACCAAGTTTCATCAAAAGCAGCAGTTTAGAAGCGCCGATACACCGTATTCCTGAATAGATATCGTTTTCTCGCGAACGGCTGGAGCTTCGCGAATGTAACTGTATTCTCCGTGTTTTATACGTTATTCTGCACAGGGAAAACCAAGTTTCATCAAAAG
This sequence comes from Ectemnius continuus, assembly GCA_910591665.1. NCBI lineage: Eukaryota > Metazoa > Arthropoda > Insecta > Hymenoptera > Crabronidae > Ectemnius > Ectemnius continuus. The sequence continues at coordinate 60,169 of CAJUYD010000020.1, forward strand.
CAGCAGTTTAGAAGCGCCGATACACCGTATTCCTGAATAGATATCGTTTTCTCGCGAACGGCTGGAGCTTCGCGAATGTAACTGTATTCTCCGTGTTTTATACGTTATTCTGCACAGGGAAAACCAAGTTTCATCAAAAGCAGCAGTTTAGAAGCGCCGATACACCGTATTCCTGAATAGATATCGTTTTCTCGCGAACGGCTGGAGCTTCGCGAATGTAACTGTATTCTCCGTGTTTTATACGTTATTCTGCACAGGGAAAACCGAGTTTCATCAAAAGCAGCAGTTTAGAAGCGCCGATACACCGTATTCCTGAATAGATATCGTTTTCTCGCGAACGGCTGGAGCTTCGCGAATGTAACTGTATTCTCCGTGTTTTATACGTTATTCTGCACAGGGAAAACCAAGTTTCATCAAAAGCAGCAGTTTAGAAGCGCCGATACACCGTATTCCTGAATAGATATCGTTTTCTCGCGAACGGCTGGAGCTTCGCGAATGTAACTTTATTCTCCGTGTTTTATACGTTATTCTGCACAGGGAAAACCAAGTTTCATCAAAAGCAGCAGTTTAGAAGCGCCGATACGCCGTATTCCTGAATAGATATCGTTTTCTCGCGAACGGCTGGAGCTTCGCGAATGTAACTTTATTCTCCGTGTTTTATACGTTATTCTGCACAGGGAAAACCAAGTTTCATCAAAAGCAGCAGTTTAGAAGCGCCGATACACCGTATTCCTGAATAGATATCGTTTTCTCGCGAACGGCTGGAGCTTCGCGAATGTAACTGTATTCTCCGTGTTTTATACGTTATTCTGCACAGGGAAAACCAAGTTTCATCAAAAGCAGCAGTTTAGAAGCGCCGATACACCGTATTCCTGAATAGATATCGTTTTCTCGCGAACGGCTGGAGCTTCGCGAATGTAACTTTATTCTCCGTGTTTTATACGTTATTCTGCACAGGGAAAACCAAGTTTCATCAAAAGCAGCAGTTTAGAAGCGCCGATACACCGTATTCCTGAGTAGATATCGTTTTCTCGCGAACGGCTGGAGCTTCGCGAATGTAACTTTATTCTCCGTGTTTTATACGTTATTCTGCACAGGGAAAACCAAGTTTCATCAAAAGCAGCAGTTTAGAAGCGCCGATACACCGTATTCCTGAATAGATATCGTTTTCTCGCGAACGGCTGGAGCTTCGCGAATGTAACTGTATTCTCCGTGTTTTATACGTTATTCTGCACAGGGAAAACCGAGTTTCATCAAAAGCAGCAGTTTAGAAGCGCCGATACACCGTATTCCTGAATAGATATCGTTTTCTCGCGAACGGCTGGAGCTTCGCGAATGTAACTTTATTCTCCGTGTTTTATACGTTATTCTGCACAGGGAAAACCAAGTTTCATCAAAAGCAGCAGTTTAGAAGCGCCGATACACCGTATTCCTGAATAGATATCGTTTTCTCGCGAACGGCTGGAGCTTCGCGAATGTAACTGTATTCTCCGTGTTTTATACGTTATTCTGCACAGGGAAAACCAAGTTTCATCAAAAGCAGCAGTTTAGAAGCGCCGATACACCGTATTCCTGAATAGATATCGTTTTCTCGCGAACGGCTGGAGCTTCGCGAATGTAACTGTATTCTCCGTGTTTTATACGTTATTCTGCACAGGGAAAACCAAGTTTCATCAAAAGCAGCAGTTTAGAAGCGCCGATACACCGTATTCCTGAATAGATATCGTTTTCTCGCGAACGGCTGGAGCTTCGCGAATGTAACTGTATTCTCCGTGTTTTATACGTTATTCTGCACAGGGAAAACCGAGTTTCATCAAAAGCAGCAGTTTAGAAGCGCCGATACACCGTATTCCTGAATAGATATCGTTTTCTCGCGAACGGCTGGAGCTTCGCGAATGTAACTGTATTCTCCGTGTTTTATACGTTATTCTGCACAGGGAAAACCAAGTTTCATCAAAAGCAGCAGTTTAGAAGCGCCGATACACCGTATTCCTGAATAGATATCGTTTTCTCGCGAACGGCTGGAGCTTCGCGAATGTAACTTTATTCTCCGTGTTTTATACGTTATTCTGCACAGGGAAAACCAAGTTTCATCAAAAGCAGCAGTTTAGAAGCGCCGATACACCGTATTCCTGAATAGATATCGTTTTCTCGCGAACGGCTGGAGCTTCGCGAATGTAACTGTATTCTCCGTGTTTTATACGTTATTCTGCGCAGGGAAAACCAAGTTTCATCAAAAGCAGCAGTTTAGAAGCGCCGATACACCGTATTCCTGAATAGATATCGTTTTCTCGCGAACGGCTGGAGCTTCGCGAATGTAACTTTATTCTCCGTGTTTTATACGTTATTCTGCACAGGGAAAACCAAGTTTCATCAAAAGCAGCAGTTTAGAAGCGCCGATACACCGTATTCCTGAATAGATATCGTTTTCTCGCGAACGGCTGGAGCTTCGCGAATGTAACTTTATTCTCCGTGTTTTATACGTTATTCTGCACAGGGAAAACCAAGTTTCATCAAAAGCAGCAGTTTAGAAGCGCCGATACACCGTATTCCTGAATAGATATCGTTTTCTCGCGAACGGCTGGAGCTTCGCGAATGTAACTGTATTCTCCGTGTTTTATACGTTATTCTGCACAGGGAAAACCAAGTTTCATCAAAAGCAGCAGTTTAGAAGCGCCGATACACCGTATTCCTGAATAGATATCGTTTTCTCGCGAACGGCTGGAGCTTCGCGAATGTAACTTTATTCTCCGTGTTTTATACGTTATTCTGCACAGGGAAAACCAAGTTTCATCAAAAGCAGCAGTTTAGAAGCGCCGATACACCGTATTCCTGAGTAGATATCGTTTTCTCGCGAACGGCTGGAGCTTCGCGAATGTAACTTTATTCTCCGTGTTTTATACGTTATTCTGCACAGGGAAAACCAAGTTTCATCAAAAGCAGCAGTTTAGAAGCGCCGATACACCGTATTCCTGAATAGATATCGTTTTCTCGCGAACGGCTGGAGCTTCGCGAATGTAACTGTATTCTCCGTGTTTTATACGTTATTCTGCACAGGGAAAACCGAGGTTCATGAAAAGCAGCAGTTTAGAAGCGCCGATACACCGTATTCCTGAATAGATATCGTTTTCTCGCGAACGGCTGGAGCTTCGCGAATGTAACTTTATTCTCCGTGTTTTATACGTTATTCTGCACAGGGAAAACCAAGTTTCATCAAAAGCAGCAGTTTAGAAGCGCCGATACACCGTATTCCTGAATAGATATCGTTTTCTCGCGAACGGCTGGAGCTTCGCGAATGTAACTGTATTCTCCGTGTTTTATACGTTATTCTGCACAGGGAAAACCAAGTTTCATCAAAAGCAGCAGTTTAGAAGCGCCGATACACCGTATTCCTGAATAGATATCGTTTTCTCGCGAACGGCTGGAGCTTCGCGAATGTAACTTTATTCTCCGTGTTTTGTACGTTATTCTGCACAGGGAAAACCAAGTTTCATCAAAAGCAGCAGTTTAGAAGCGCCGATACACCGTATTCCTGAATAGATATCGTTTTCTCGCGAACGGCTGGAGCTTCGCGAATGTAACTGTATTCTCCGTGTTTTATACGTTATTCTGCACAGGGAAAACCAAGTTTCATCAAAAGCAGCAGTTTAGAAGCGCCGATACACCGTATTCCTGAATAGATATCGTTTTCTCGCGAACGGCTGGAGCTTCGCGAATGTAACTGTATTCTCCGTGTTTTATACGTTATTCTGCACAGGGAAAACCAAGTTTCATCAAAAGCAGCAGTTTAGAAGCGCCGATACACCGTATTCCTGAATAGATATCGTTTTCTCGCGAACGGCTGGAGCTTCGCGAATGTAACTGTATTCTCCGTGTTTTATACGTTATTCTGCACAGGGAAAACCGAGTTTCATCAAAAGCAGCAGTTTAGAAGCGCCGATACACCGTATTCCTGAATAGATATCGTTTTCTCGCGAACGGCTGGAGCTTCGCGAATGTAACTGTATTCTCCGTGTTTTATACGTTATTCTGCACAGGGAAAACCGAGTTTCATCAAAAGCAGCAGTTTAGAAGCGCCGATACACCGTATTCCTGAATAGATATCGTTTTCTCGCGAACGGCTGGAGCTTCGCGAATGTAACTGTATTCTCCGTGTTTTATACGTTATTCTGCACAGGGAAAACCGAGTTTCATCAAAAGCAGCAGTTTAGAAGCGCCGATACACCGTATTCCTGAATAGATATCGTTTTCTCGCGAACGGCTGGAGCTTCGCGAATGTAACTGTATTCTCCGTGTTTTATACGTTATTCTGCACAGGGAAAACCAAGTTTCATCAAAAGCAGCAGTTTAGAAGCGCCGATACACCGTATTCCTGAATAGATATCGTTTTCTCGCGAACGGCTGGAGCTTCGCGAATGTAACTTTATTCTCCGTGTTTTATACGTTATTCTGCACAGGGAAAACCAAGTTTCATCAAAAGCAGCAGTTTAGAAGCGCCGATACACCGTATTCCTGAATAGATATCGTTTTCTCGCGAACGGCTGGAGCTTCGCGAATGTAACTGTATTCTCCGTGTTTTATACGTTATTCTGCACAGGGAAAACCAAGTTTCATCAAAAGCAGCAGTTTAGAAGCGCCGATACACCGTATTCCTGAATAGATATCGTTTTCTCGCGAACGGCTGGAGCTTCGCGAATGTAACTTTATTCTCCGTGTTTTGTACGTTATTCTGCACAGGGAAAACCAAGTTTCATCAAAAGCAGCAGTTTAGAAGCGCCGATACACCGTATTCCTGAATAGATATCGTTTTCTCGCGAACGGCTGGAGCTTCGCGAATGTAACTGTATTCTCCGTGTTTTATACGTTATTCTGCACAGGGAAAACCAAGTTTCATCAAAAGCAGCAGTTTAGAAGCGCCGATACACCGTATTCCTGAATAGATATCGTTTTCTCGCGAACGGCTGGAGCTTCGCGAATGTAACTGTATTCTCCGTGTTTTATACGTTATTCTGCACAGGGAAAACCAAGTTTCATCAAAAGCAGCAGTTTAGAAGCGCCGATACACCGTATTCCTGAATAGATATCGTTTTCTCGCGAACGGCTGGAGCTTCGCGAATGTAACTGTATTCTCCGTGTTTTATACGTTATTCTGCACAGGGAAAACCGAGTTTCATCAAAAGCAGCAGTTTAGAAGCGCCGATACACCGTATTCCTGAATAGATATCGTTTTCTCGCGAACGGCTGGAGCTTCGCGAATGTAACTGTATTCTCCGTGTTTTATACGTTATTCTGCACAGGGAAAACCGAGTTTCATCAAAAGCAGCAGTTTAGAAGCGCCGATACACCGTATTCCTGAATAGATATCGTTTTCTCGCGAACGGCTGGAGCTTCGCGAATGTAACTGTATTCTCCGTGTTTTATACGTTATTCTGCACAGGGAAAACCAAGTTTCATCAAAAGCAGCAGTTTAGAAGCGCCGATACACCGTATTCCTGAATAGATATCGTTTTCTCGCGAACGGCTGGAGCTTCGCGAATGTAACTTTATTCTCCGTGTTTTATACGTTATTCTGCACAGGGAAAACCAAGTTTCATCAAAAGCAGCAGTTTAGAAGCGCCGATACACCGTATTCCTGAATAGATATCGTTTTCTCGCGAACGGCTGGAGCTTCGCGAATGTAACTGTATTCTCCGTGTTTTATACGTTATTCTGCGCAGGGAAAACCAAGTTTCATCAAAAGCAGCAGTTTAGAAGCGCCGATACACCGTATTCCTGAATAGATATCGTTTTCTCGCGAACGGCTGGAGCTTCGCGAATGTAACTTTATTCTCCGTGTTTTATACGTTATTCTGCACAGGGAAAACCAAGTTTCATCAAAAGCAGCAGTTTAGAAGCGCCGATACACCGTATTCCTGAATAGATATCGTTTTCTCGCGAACGGCTGGAGCTTCGCGAATGTAACTGTATTCTCCGTGTTTTATACGTTATTCTGCACAGGGAAAACCAAGTTTCATCAAAAGCAGCAGTTTAGAAGCGCCGATACACCGTATTCCTGAATAGATATCGTTTTCTCGCGAACGGCTGGAGCTTCGCGAATGTAACTGTATTCTCCGTGTTTTATACGTTATTCTGCACAGGGAAAACCAAGTTTCATCAAAAGCAGCAGTTTAGAAGCGCCGATACACCGTATTCCTGAATAGATATCGTTTTCTCGCGAACGGCTGGAGCTTCGCGAATGTAACTTTATTCTCCGTGTTTTGTACGTTATTCTGCACAGGGAAAACCAAGTTTCATCAAAAGCAGCAGTTTAGAAGCGCCGATACACCGTATTCCTGAATAGATATCGTTTTCTCGCGAACGGCTGGAGCTTCGCGAATGTAACTGTATTCTCCGTGTTTTATACGTTATTCTGCACATGGAAAACCAAGTTTCATCAAAAGCAGCAGTTTAGAAGCGCCGATACACCGTATTCCTGAATAGATATCGTTTTCTCGCGAACGGCTGGAGCTTCGCGAATGTAACTGTATTCTCCGTGTTTTATACGTTATTCTGCACAGGGAAAACCAAGTTTCATCAAAAGCAGCAGTTTAGAAGCGCCGATACACCGTATTCCTGAATAGATATCGTTTTCTCGCGAACGGCTGGAGCTTCGCGAATTGTAACTGTATTCTCCGTGTTTTATACGTTATTCTGCACAGGGAAAACCGAGTTTCATCAAAAGCAGCAGTTTAGAAGCGCCGATACACCGTATTCCTGAATAGATATCGTTTTCTCGCGAACGGCTGGAGCTTCGCGAATGTAACTGTATTCTCCGTGTTTTATACGTTATTCTGCACAGGGAAAACCGAGTTTCATCAAAAGCAGCAGTTTAGAAGCGCCGATACACCGTATTCCTGAATAGATATCGTTTTCTCGCGAACGGCTGGAGCTTCGCGAATGTAACTGTATTCTCCGTGTTTTATACGTTATTCTGCACAGGGAAAACCAAGTTTCATCAAAAGCAGCAGTTTAGAAGCGCCGATACACCGTATTCCTGAATAGATATCGTTTTCTCGCGAACGGCTGGAGCTTCGCGAATGTAACTTTATTCTCCGTGTTTTATACGTTATTCTGCACAGGGAAAAAAACCAAGTTTCATCAAAAGCAGCAGTTTAGAAGCGCCGATACACCGTATTCCTGAATAGATATCGTTTTCTCGCGAACGGCTGGAGCTTCGCGAATGTAACTGTATTCTCCGTGTTTTATACGTTATTCTGCGCAGGGAAAACCAAGTTTCATCAAAAGCAGCAGTTTAGAAGCGCCGATACACCGTATTCCTGAATAGATATCGTTTTCCTCGCGAACGGCTGGAGCTTCGCGAATGTAACTTTATTCTCCGTGTTTTATACGTTATTCTGCACAGGGAAAACCAAGTTTCATCAAAAGCAGCAGTTTAGAAGCGCCGATACACCGTATTCCTGAATAGATATCGTTTTCTCGCGAACGGCTGGAGCTTCGCGAATGTAACTGTATTCTCCGTGTTTTATACGTTATTCTGCACAGGGAAAACCAAGTTTCATCAAAAGCAGCAGTTTAGAAGCGCCGATACACCGTATTCCTGAATAGATATCGTTTTCCTCGCGAACGGCTGGAGCTTCGCGAATGTAACTGTATTCTCCGTGTTTTATACGTTATTCTGCACAGGGAAAACCAAGTTTCATCAAAAGCAGCAGTTTAGAAGCGCCGATACACCGTATTCCTGAATAGATATCGTTTTCCCGCGAACGGCTGGAGCTTCGCGAATGTAACTTTATTCTCCGTGTTTTATACGTTATTCTGCACAGGGAAAACCAAGTTTCATCAAAAGCAGCAGTTTAGAAGCGCCGATACACCGTATTCCTGAGTAGATATCGTTTTCTCGCGAACGGCTGGAGCTTCGCGAATGTAACTTTATTCTCCGTGTTTTATACGTTATTCTGCACAGGGAAAACCAAGTTTCATCAAAAGCAGCAGTTTAGAAGCGCCGATACACCGTATTCCTGAGTAGATATCGTTTTCCTCGCGAACGGCTGGAGCTTCGCGAATGTAACTGTATTCTCCGTGTTTTATACGTTATTCTGCACAGGGAAAACCAAGTTTCATCAAAAGCAGCAGTTTAGAAGCGCCGATACACCGTATTCCTGAATAGATATCGTTTTCTCGCGAACGGCTGGAGCTTCGCGAATGTAACTTTATTCTCCGTGTTTTATACGTTATTCTGCACAGGGAAAACCAAGTTTCATCAAAAGCAGCAGTTTAGAAGCGCCGATACACCGTATTCCTGAATAGATATCGTTTTCTCGCGAACGGCTGGAGCTTCGCGAATGTAACTGTATTCTCCGTGTTTTATACGTTATTCTGCGCAGGGAAAACCAAGTTTCATCAAAAGCAGCAGTTTAGAAGCGCCGATACACCGTATTCCTGAATAGATATCGTTTCCTCGCGAACGGCTGGAGCTTCGCGAATGTAACTGTATTCTCCGTGTTTTATACGTTATTCTGCACAGGGAAAACCAAGTTTCATCAAAAGCAGCAGTTTAGAAGCGCCGATACACCGTATTCCTGAGTAGATATCGTTTTCTCGCGAACGGCTGGAGCTTCGCGAATGTAACTTTATTCTCCGTGTTTTATACGTTATTCTGCACAGGGAAAACCAAGTTTCATCAAAAGCAGCAGTTTAGAAGCGCCGATACACCGTATTCCTGAATAGATATCGTTTTCTCGCGAACGGCTGGAGCTTCGCGAATGTAACTGTATTCTCCGTGTTTTATACGTTATTCTGCACAGGGAAAACCGAGTTTCATCAAAAGCAGCAGTTTAGAAGCGCCGATACACCGTATTCCTGAATAGATATCGTTTTCTCGCGAACGGCTGGAGCTTCGCGAATGTAACTTTATTCTCCGTGTTTTATACGTTATTCTGCACAGGGAAAACCAAGTTTCATCAAAAGCAGCAGTTTAGAAGCGCCGATACACCGTATTCCTGAATAGATATCGTTTTCTCGCGAACGGCTGGAGCTTCGCGAATGTAACTGTATTCTCCGTGTTTTATACGTTATTCTGCACAGGGAAAACCAAGTTTCATCAAAAGCAGCAGTTTAGAAGCGCCGATACACCGTATTCCTGAATAGATATCGTTTTCTCGCGAACGGCTGGAGCTTCGCGAATGTAACTTTATTCTCCGTGTTTTGTACGTTATTCTGCACAGGGAAAACCAAGTTTCATCAAAAGCAGCAGTTTAGAAGCGCCGATACACCGTATTCCTGAATAGATATCGTTTTCTCGCGAACGGCTGGAGCTTCGCGAATGTAACTGTATTCTCCGTGTTTTATACGTTATTCTGCACAGGGAAAACCAAGTTTCATCAAAAGCAGCAGTTTAGAAGCGCCGATACACCGTATTCCTGAATAGATATCGTTTTCTCGCGAACGGCTGGAGCTTCGCGAATGTAACTGTATTCTCCGTGTTTTATACGTTATTCTGCACAGGGAAAACCAAGTTTCATCAAAAGCAGCAGTTTAGAAGCGCCGATACACCGTATTCCTGAATAGATATCGTTTTCTCGCGAACGGCTGGAGCTTCGCGAATGTAACTGTATTCTCCGTGTTTTATACGTTATTCTGCACAGGGAAAACCAAGTTTCATCAAAAGCAGCAGTTTAGAAGCGCCGATACACCGTATTCCTGAATAGATATCGTTTTCTCGCGAACGGCTGGAGCTTCGCGAATGTAACTGTATTCTCCGTGTTTTATACGTTATTCTGCACAGGGAAAACCAAGTTTCATCAAAAGCAGCAGTTTAGAAGCGCCGATACACCGTATTCCTGAATAGATATCGTTTTCTCGCGAACGGCTGGAGCTTCGCGAATGTAACTGTATTCTCCGTGTTTTATACGTTATTCTGCACAGGGAAAACCAAGTTTCATCAAAAGCAGCAGTTTAGAAGCGCCGATACACCGTATTCCTGAATAGATATCGTTTTCTCGCGAACGGCTGGAGCTTCGCGAATGTAACTGTATTCTCCGTGTTTTATACGTTATTCTGCGCAGGGAAAACCAAGTTTCATCAAAAGCAGCAGTTTAGAAGCGCCGATACACCGTATTCCTGAATAGATATCGTTTTCTCGCGAACGGTTGGAGCTTCGCGAATGTAACTTTATTCTCCGTGTTTTATACGTTATTCTGCACAGGGAAAACCAAGTTTCATCAAAAGCAGCAGTTTAGAAGCGCCGATACACCGTATTCCTGAATAGATATCGTTTTCTCGCGAACGGCTGGAGCTTCGCGAATGTAACTTTATTCTCCGTGTTTTATACGTTATTCTGCACAGGGAAAACCAAGTTTCATCAAAAGCAGCAGTTTAGAAGCGCCGATACACCGTATTCCTGAATAGATATCGTTTTCTCGCGAACGGCTGGAGCTTCGCGAATGTAACTTTATTCTCCGTGTTTTATACGTTATTCTGCACAGGGAAAACCAAGTTTCATCAAAAGCAGCAGTTTAGAAGCGCCGATACACCGTATTCCTGAATAGATATCGTTTTCTCGCGAACGGCTGGAGCTTCGCGAATGTAACTTTATTCTCCGTGTTTTATACGTTATTCTGCACAGGGAAAACCAAGTTTCATCAAAAGCAGCAGTTTAGAAGCGCCGATACACCGTATTCCTGAATAGATATCGTTTTCTCGCGAACGGCTGGAGCTTCGCGAATGTAACTTTATTCTCCGTGTTTTATACGTTATTCTGCACAGGGAAAACCAAGTTTCATCAAAAGCAGCAGTTTAGAAGCGCCGATACACCGTATTCCTGAATAGATATCGTTTTCTCGCGAACGGCTGGAGCTTCGCGAATGTAACTTTATTCTCCGTGTTTTATACGTTATTCTGCACAGGGAAAACCAAGTTTCATCAAAAGCAGCAGTTTAGAAGCGCCGATACACCGTATTCCTGAATAGATATCGTTTTCTCGCGAACGGCTGGAGCTTCGCGAATGTAACTTTATTCTCCGTGTTTTATACGTTATTCTGCACAGGGAAAACCAAGTTTCATCAAAAGCAGCAGTTTAGAAGCGCCGATACACCGTATTCCTGAATAGATATCGTTTTCTCGCGAACGGCTGGAGCTTCGCGAATGTAACTTTATTCTCCGTGTTTTATACGTTATTCTGCACAGGGAAAACCAAGTTTCATCAAAAGCAGCAGTTTAGAAGCGCCGATACACCGTATTCCTGAATAGATATCGTTTTCTCGCGAACGGCTGGAGCTTCGCGAATGTAACTGTATTCTCCGTGTTTTATACGTTATTCTGCACAGGGAAAACCAAGTTTCATCAAAAGCAGCAGTTTAGATGCGCCGATACACCGCATTCCTGAATAGATATCGTTTTCTCGCGAACGGCTGGAGCTTCACGAATGTAACTGTATTCTCCGTGTTTTATACGTTATTCTGCACAGGGAAAACCAAGTTTCATCAAAAGCAGCAGTTTAGAAGCGCCGATACGCCGTATTCCTGAATAGATATCGTTTTCTCGCGAACGGCTGGAGCTTCGCGAATGTAACTGTATTCTCCGTGTTTTATACGTTATTCTGCACAGGGAAAACCAAGTTTCATCAAAAGCAGCAGTTTAGAAGCGCCGATACACCGTATTCCTGAATAGATATCGTTTTCTCGCGAACGGCTGGAGCTTCGCGAATGTAACTGTATTCTCCGTGTTTTATACGTTATTCTGCACAGGGAAAACCAAGTTTCATCAAAAGCAGCAGTTTAGAAGCGCCGATACACCGTATTCCTGAATAAATATCGTTTTCTCGCGAACGGCTGGAGCTTCGCGAATGTAACTTTATTCTCCGTGTTTTATACGTTATTCTGCACAGGGAAAACCAAGTTTCATCAAAAGCAGCAGTTTAGAAGCGCCGATACACCGTATTCCTGAATAGATATCGTTTTCTCGCGAACGGCTGGAGCTTCGCGAATGTAACTTTATTCTCCGTGTTTTATACGTTATTCTGCACAGGGAAAACCAAGTTTCATCAAAAGCAGCAGTTTAGAAGCGCCGATACACCGTATTCCTGAATAGATATCGTTTTCTCGCGAACGGCTGGAGCTTCGCGAATGTAACTTTATTCTCCGTGTTTTATACGTTATTCTGCACAGGGAAAACCAAGTTTCATCAAAAGCAGCAGTTTAGAAGCGCCGATACACCGTATTCCTGAATAGATATCGTTTTCTCGCGAACGGCTGGAGCTTCGCGAATGTAACTTTATTCTCCGTGTTTTATACGTTATTCTGCACAGGGAAAACCAAGTTTCATCAAAAGCAGCAGTTTAGAAGCGCCGATACACCGTATTCCTGAATAGATATCGTTTTCTCGCGAACGGCTGGAGCTTCGCGAATGTAACTTTATTCTCCGTGTTTTATACGTTATTCTGCACAGGGAAAACCAAGTTTCATCAAAAGCAGCAGTTTAGAAGCGCCGATACACCGTATTCCTGAATAGATATCGTTTTCTCGCGAACGGCTGGAGCTTCGCGAATGTAACTTTATTCTCCGTGTTTTATACGTTATTCTGCACAGGGAAAACCAAGTTTCATCAAAAGCAGCAGTTTAGAAGCGCCGATACACCGTATTCCTGAGTAGATATCGTTTTCTCGCGAACGGCTGGAGCTTCGCGAATGTAACTTTATTCTCCGTGTTTTATACGTTATTCTGCACAGGGAAAACCAAGTTTCATCAAAAGCAGCAGTTTAGAAGCGCCGATACACCGTATTCCTGAATAGATATCGTTTTCTCGCGAACGGCTGGAGCTTCGCGAATGTAACTTTATTCTCCGTGTTTTATACGTTATTCTGCACAGGGAAAACCAAGTTTCATCAAAAGCAGCAGTTTAGAAGCGCCGATACACCGTATTCCTGAGTAGATATCGTTTTCTCGCGAACGGCTGGAGCTTCGCGAATGTAACTTTATTCTCCGTGTTTTATACGTTATTCTGCACAGGGAAAACCAAGTTTCATCAAAAGCAGCAGTTTAGAAGCGCCGATACACCGTATTCCTGAATAGATATCGTTTTCTCGCGAACGGCTGGAGCTTCGCGAATGTAACTTTATTCTCCGTGTTTTATACGTTATTCTGCACAGGGAAAACCAAGTTTCATCAAAAGCAGCAGTTTAGAAGCGCCGATACACCGTATTCCTGAATAGATATCGTTTTCTCGCGAACGGCTGGAGCTTCGCGAATGTAACTTTATTCTCCGTGTTTTATACGTTATTCTGCACAGGGAAAACCAAGTTTCATCAAAAGCAGCAGTTTAGAAGCGCCGATACACCGTATTCCTGAATAGATATCGTTTTCTCGCGAACGGCTGGAGCTTCGCGAATGTAACTTTATTCTCCGTGTTTTATACGTTATTCTGCACAGGGAAAACCAAGTTTCATCAAAAGCAGCAGTTTAGAAGCGCCGATACACCGTATTCCTGAATAGATATCGTTTTCTCGCGAACGGCAGGAGCTTCGCGAATGTAACTGTATTCTCCGTGTTTTATACGTTATTCTGCACAGGGAAAACCAAGTTTCATCAAAAGCAGCAGTTTAGAAGCGCCGATACACCGTATTCCTGAATAGATATCGTTTTCTCGCGAACGGCTGGAGCTTCGCGAATGTAACTTTATTCTCCGTGTTTTATACGTTATTCTGCACAGGGAAAACCAAGTTTCATCAAAAGCAGCAGTTTAGAAGCGCCGATACACCGTATTCCTGAATAGATATCGTTTTCTCGCGAACGGCTGGAGCTTCGCGAATGTAACTTTATTCTCCGTGTTTTATACGTTATTCTGCACAGGGAAAACCAAGTTTCATCAAAAGCAGCAGTTTAGAAGCGCCGATACACCGTATTCCTGAATAGATATCGTTTTCTCGCGAACGGCTGGAGCTTCGCGAATGTAACTTTATTCTCCGTGTTTTATACGTTATTCTGCACAGGGAAAACCAAGTTTCATCAAAAGCAGCAGTTTAGAAGCGCCGATACACCGTATTCCTGAATAGATATCGTTTTCTCGCGAACGGCTGGAGCTTCGCGAATGTAACTTTATTCTCCGTGTTTTATACGTTATTCTGCACAGGGAAAACCAAGTTTCATCAAAAGCAGCAGTTTAGAAGCGCCGATACACCGTATTCCTGAATAGATATCGTTTTCTCGCGAACGGCTGGAGCTTCGCGAATGTAACTTTATTCTCCGTGTTTTATACGTTATTCTGCACAGGGAAAACCAAGTTTCATCAAAAGCAGCAGTTTAGAAGCGCCGATACACCGTATTCCTGAGTAGATATCGTTTTCTCGCGAACGGCTGGAGCTTCGCGAATGTAACTTTATTCTCCGTGTTTTATACGTTATTCTGCACAGGGAAAACCAAGTTTCATCAAAAGCAGCAGTTTAGAAGCGCCGATACACCGTATTCCTGAATAGATATCGTTTTCTCGCGAACGGCTGGAGCTTCGCGAATGTAACTTTATTCTCCGTGTTTTATACGTTATTCTGCACAGGGAAAACCAAGTTTCATCAAAAGCAGCAGTTTAGAAGCGCCGATACACCGTATTCCTGAATAGATATCGTTTTCTCGCGAACGGCTGGAGCTTCGCGAATGTAACTTTATTCTCCGTGTTTTATACGTTATTCTGCACAGGGAAAACCAAGTTTCATCAAAAGCAGCAGTTTAGAAGCGCCGATACACCGTATTCCTGAATAGATATCGTTTTCTCGCGAACGGCTGGAGCTTCGCGAATGTAACTTTATTCTCCGTGTTTTATACGTTATTCTGCACAGGGAAAACCAAGTTTCATCAAAAGCAGCAGTTTAGAAGCGCCGATACACCGTATTCCTGAATAGATATCGTTTTCTCGCGAACGGCTGGAGCTTCGCGAATGTAACTTTATTCTCCGTGTTTTATACGTTATTCTGCACAGGGAAAACCAAGTTTCATCAAAAGCAGCAGTTTAGAAGCGCCGATACACCGTATTCCTGAATAGATATCGTTTTCTCGCGAACGGCTGGAGCTTCGCGAATGTAACTTTATTCTCCGTGTTTTATACGTTATTCTGCACAGGGAAAACCAAGTTTCATCAAAAGCAGCAGTTTAGAAGCGCCGATACACCGTATTCCTGAATAGATATCGTTTTCTCGCGAACGGCTGGAGCTTCGCGAATGTAACTGTATTCTCCGTGTTTTATACGTTATTCTGCACAGGGAAAACCAAGTTTCATCAAAAGCAGCAGTTTAGAAGCGCCGATACACCGTATTCCTGAATAGATATCGTTTTCTCGCGAACGGCTGGAGCTTCGCGAATGTAACTGTATTCTCCGTGTTTTATACGTTATTCTGCACAGGGAAAACCAAGTTTCATCAAAAGCAGCAGTTTAGAAGCGCCGATACACCGTATTCCTGAATAGATATCGTTTTCTCGCGAACGGCTGGAGCTTCGCGAATGTAACTGTATTCTCCGTGTTTTATACGTTATTCTGCGCAGGGAAAACCAAGTTTCATCAAAAGCAGCAGTTTAGAAGCGCCGATACACCGTATTCCTGAATAGATATCGTTTTCTCGCGAACGGCTGGAGCTTCGCGAATGTAACTTTATTCTCCGTGTTTTATACGTTATTCTGCACAGGGAAAACCAAGTTTCATCAAAAGCAGCAGTTTAGAAGCGCCGATACACCGTATTCCTGAATAGATATCGTTTTCTCGCGAACGGCTGGAGCTTCGCGAATGTAACTTTATTCTCCGTGTTTTATACGTTATTCTGCACAGGGAAAACCAAGTTTCATCAAAAGCAGCAGTTTAGATGCGCCGATACACCGTATTCCTGAATAGATATCGTTTTCTCGCGAACGGCTGGAGCTTCGCGAATGTAACTTTATTCTCCGTGTTTTATACGTTATTCTGCACAGGGAAAACCAAGTTTCATCAAAAGCAGCAGTTTAGAAGCGCCGATACACCGTATTCCTGAATAGATATCGTTTTCTCGCGAACGGCTGGAGCTTCGCGAATGTAACTTTATTCTCCGTGTTTTATACGTTATTCTGCACAGGGAAAACCAAGTTTCATCAAAAGCAGCAGTTTAGAAGCGCCGATACACCGTATTCCTGAATAGATATCGTTTTCTCGCGAACGGCTGGAGCTTCGCGAATGTAACTTTATTCTCCGTGTTTTATACGTTATTCTGCACAGGGAAAACCAAGTTTCATCAAAAGCAGCAGTTTAGAAGCGCCGATACACCGTATTCCTGAATAGATATCGTTTTCTCGCGAACGGCTGGAGCTTCGCGAATGTAACTTTATTCTCCGTGTTTTATACGTTATTCTGCACAGGGAAAACCAAGTTTCATCAAAAGCAGCAGTTTAGAAGCGCCGATACACCGTATTCCTGAATAGATATCGTTTTCTCGCGAACGGCTGGAGCTTCGCGAATGTAACTGTATTCTCCGTGTTTTATACGTTATTCTGCACAGGGAAAACCAAGTTTCATCAAAAGCAGCAGTTTAGAAGCGCCGATACACCGTATTCCTGAATAGATATTGTTTTCGCACGAACGGCTGGAGCTTCGCGAATGTAACTGTATTCTCCGTGTTTTATACGTTATTCTGCACAGGGAAAACCAAGTTTCATCAAAAGCAGCAGTTTAGAAGCGCCGATACACCGTATTCCTGAATAGATATCGTTTTCTCGCGAACGGCTGGAGCTTCGCGAATGTAACTTTATTCTCCGTGTTTTATACGTTATTCTGCACAGGGAAAACCAAGTTTCATCAAAAGCAGCAGTTTAGAAGCGCCGATACACCGTATTCCTGAATAGATATCGTTTTCTCGCGAACGGCTGGAGCTTCGCGAATGTAACTGTATTCTCCGTGTTTTATACGTTATTCTGCACAGGGAAAACCAAGTTTCATCAAAAGCAGCAGTTTAGAAGCGCCGATACACCGTATTCCTGAATAGATATCGTTTTCTCGCGAACGGCTGGAGCTTCGCGAATGTAACTGTATTCTCCGTGTTTTATACGTTATTCTGCACAGGGAAAACCAAGTTTCATCAAAAGCAGCAGTTTAGAAGCGCCGATACACCGTATTCCTGAATAGATATCGTTTTCTCGCGAACGGCTGGAGCTTCGCGAATGTAACTGTATTCTCCGTGTTTTATACGGTATTCTGCGCAGGGAAAACCAAGTTTCATCAAAAGCAGCAGTTTAGAAGCGCCGATACACCGTATTCCTGAATAGATATCGTTTTCTCGCGAACGGCTGGAGCTTCGCGAATGTAACTTTATTCTCCGTGTTTTATACGTTATTCTGCACAGGGAAAACCGAGTTTCATCAAAAGCAGCAGTTTGGAAGCGCCGATACACCGTATTCCTGAATAGATATCGTTTTCTCGCGAACGGCTGGAGCTTCGCGAATGTAACTTGATTCTCCGTGTTTTATACGTTATTCTGCACAGGGAAAACCAAGTTTCATCAAAAGCAGCAGTTTAGAAGCGCCGATACACCGTATTCCTGAATAGATATCGTTTTCTCGCGAACGGCTGGAGCTTCGCGAATGTAACTTGATTCTCCGTGTTTTATACGTTATTCTGCACAGGGAAAACCGAGTTTCATCAAAAGCAGCAGTTTAGAAGCGCCGATACACCGTATTCCTGAATAGATATCGTTTTCTCGCGAACGGCTGGAGCTTCGCGAATGTAACTTTATTCTCCGTGTTTTATACGTTATTCTGCACAGGAAAAACCAAGTTTCATCAAAAGCAGCAGTTTGGAAGCGCCGATACACCGTATTCCTGAATAGATATCGTTTTCTCGCGAACGGCTGGAGCTTCGCGAATGTAACTTGATTCTCCGTGTTTTATACGTTATTCTGCACAGGGAAAACCGAGTTTCATCAAAAGCAGCAGTTTAGAAGCGCCGATACACCGTATTCCTGAATAGATATCGTTTTCTCGCGAACGGCTGGAGCTTCGCGAATGTAACTTGATTCTCCGTGTTTTATACGTTATTCTGCACAGGGAAAACCGAGTTTCATCAAAAGCAGCAGTTTAGAAGCGCCGATACACCGTATTCCTGAATAGATATCGTTTTCTCGCGAACGGTTGGAGCTTCGCGAATGTAACTTGATTCTCCGTGTTTTATACGTTATTCTGCACAGGGACAACCGAGTTTCATCAAAAGCAGCAGTTTAGAAGCGCCGATACACCGCATTCCTGAATAGATATCGTTTTCTCGCGAACGGCTGGTGCTTCGCGAATGTAACTTGATTCTCCGTGTTTTATACGTTATTCTGCACAGGGAAAACCAAGTTTCATCAAAAGCAGCAGTTTAGAAGCGCCGATACACCGTATTCCTGAATAGATATCGTTTTCTCGCGAACGGCTGGAGCTTCGCGAATGTAACTTTATTCTCCGTGTTTTATACGTTATTCTGCACAGGGAAAACCAAGTTTCATCAAAAGCAGCAGTTTAGAAGCGCCGATACACCGTATTCCCGAATAGATATCGTTTTCTCGCGAACGGCTGGAGCTTCGCGAATGTAACTTGATTCTCCGTGTTTTATACGTTATTCTGCACAGGGAAAACCAAGTTTCATCAAAAGCAGCAGTTTGGAAGCGCCGATACACCGTATTCCTGAATAGATATCGTTTTCTCGCGAACGACTGGAGCTTCGCGAATGTAACTTGATTCTCCGTGTTTTATATGTTATTCTGCACAGGGAAAACCAAGTTTCATCAAAAGCAGCAGTTTAGAAGCGCCGATACACCGTATTCCTGAATAGATATCGTTTTCTCGCGAACGGCTGGAGCTTCGCGAATGTAACTTGATTCTCCGTGTTTTATACGTTATTCTGCACAGGGAAAACCAAGTTTCATCAAAAGCAGCAGTTTAGAAGCGCCGATACACCGTATTCCTGAATAGATATCGTTTTCTCGCGAACGGCTGGAGCTTCGCGAATGTAACTTTATTCTCCGTGTTTTATACGTTATTCTGCACAGGGAAAACCAAGTTTCATCAAAAGCAGCAGTTTAGAAGCGCCGATACACCGTATTCCTGAATAGATATCGTTTTCTCGCGAACGGCTGGAGCTTCGCGAATGTAACTGTATTCTCCGTGTTTTATACGTTATTCTGCACAGGGAAAACCAAGTTTCATCAAAAGCAGCAGTTTGGAAGCGCCGATACACCGCATTCCTGAATAGATATCGTTTTCTCGCGAACGGCTGGAGCTTCACGAATGTAACTGTATTCTCCGTGTTTTATACGTTATTCTGCACAGGGAAAACCAAGTTTCATCAAAAGCAGCAGTTTAGAAGCGCCGATACACCGTATTCCTGAATAGATATCGTTTTCTCGCGAACGGCTGGAGCTTCGCGAATGTAACTGTATTCTCCGTGTTTTATACGTTATTCTGCACAGGGAAAACCAAGTTTCATCAAAAGCAGCAGTTTAGAAGCGCCGATACACCGTATTCCTGAATAGATATCGTTTTCTCGCGAACGGCTGGAGCTTCGCGAATGTAACTTTATTCTCCGTGTTTTATACGTTATTCTGCACAGGGAAAACCAAGTTTCATCAAAAGCAGCAGTTTAGAAGCGCCGATACACCGTATTCCTGAATAGATATCGTTTTCTCGCGAACGGCTGGAGCTTCGCGAATGTAACTTTATTCTCCGTGTTTTATACGTTATTCTGCACAGGGAAAACCAAGTTTCATCAAAAGCAGCAGTTTAGAAGCGCCGATACACCGTATTCCTGAATAGATATTGTTTTCGCACGAACGGCTGGAGCTTCGCGAATGTAACTGTATTCTCCGTGTTTTATACGTTATTCTGCACAGGGAAAACCAAGTTTCATCAAAAGCAGCAGTTTAGAAGCGCCGATACACCGTATTCCTGAATAGATATCGTTTTCTCGCGAACGGCTGGAGCTTCGCGAATGTAACTTTATTCTCCGTGTTTTATACGTTATTCTGCACAGGGAAAACCAAGTTTCATCAAAAGCAGCAGTTTAGAAGCGCCGATACACCGTATTCCTGAATAGATATCGTTTTCTCGCGAACGGCTGGAGCTTCGCGAATGTAACTGTATTCTCCGTGTTTTATACGTTATTCTGCACAGGGAAAACCAAGTTTCATCAAAAGCAGCAGTTTAGAAGCGCCGATACACCGTATTCCTGAATAGATATCGTTTTCTCGCGAACGGCTGGAGCTTCGCGAATGTAACTGTATTCTCCGTGTTTTATACGTTATTCTGCACAGGGAAAACCAAGTTTCATCAAAAGCAGCAGTTTAGAAGCGCCGATACACCGTATTCCTGAATAGATATCGTTTTCTCGCGAACGGCTGGAGCTTCGCGAATGTAACTGTATTCTCCGTGTTTTATACGTTATTCTGCGCAGGGAAAACCAAGTTTCATCAAAAGCAGCAGTTTAGAAGCGCCGATACACCGTATTCCTGAATAGATATCGTTTTCTCGCGAACGGCTGGAGCTTCGCGAATGTAACTTTATTCTCCGTGTTTTATACGTTATTCTGCACAGGGAAAACCGAGTTTCATCAAAAGCAGCAGTTTGGAAGCGCCGATACACCGTATTCCTGAATAGATATCGTTTTCTCGCGAACGGCTGGAGCTTCGCGAATGTAACTTGATTCTCCGTGTTTTATACGTTATTCTGCACAGGGAAAACCAAGTTTCATCAAAAGCAGCAGTTTAGAAGCGCCGATACACCGTATTCCTGAATAGATATCGTTTTCTCGCGAACGGCTGGAGCTTCGCGAATGTAACTTGATTCTCCGTGTTTTATACGTTATTCTGCACAGGGAAAACCGAGTTTCATCAAAAGCAGCAGTTTAGAAGCGCCGATACACCGTATTCCTGAATAGATATCGTTTTCTCGCGAACGGCTGGAGCTTCGCGAATGTAACTTTATTCTCCGTGTTTTATACGTTATTCTGCACAGGAAAAACCAAGTTTCATCAAAAGCAGCAGTTTGGAAGCGCCGATACACCGTATTCCTGAATAGATATCGTTTTCTCGCGAACGGCTGGAGCTTCGCGAATGTAACTTGATTCTCCGTGTTTTATACGTTATTCTGCACAGGGAAAACCGAGTTTCATCAAAAGCAGCAGTTTAGAAGCGCCGATACACCGTATTCCTGAATAGATATCGTTTTCTCGCGAACGGCTGGAGCTTCGCGAATGTAACTTGATTCTCCGTGTTTTATACGTTATTCTGCACAGGGAAAACCGAGTTTCATCAAAAGCAGCAGTTTAGAAGCGCCGATACACCGTATTCCTGAATAGATATCGTTTTCTCGCGAACGGTTGGAGCTTCGCGAATGTAACTTGATTCTCCGTGTTTTATACGTTATTCTGCACAGGGACAACCGAGTTTCATCAAAAGCAGCAGTTTAGAAGCGCCGATACACCGCATTCCTGAATAGATATCGTTTTCTCGCGAACGGCTGGTGCTTCGCGAATGTAACTTGATTCTCCGTGTTTTATACGTTATTCTGCACAGGGAAAACCAAGTTTCATCAAAAGCAGCAGTTTAGAAGCGCCGATACACCGTATTCCTGAATAGATATCGTTTTCTCGCGAACGGCTGGAGCTTCGCGAATGTAACTTTATTCTCCGTGTTTTATACGTTATTCTGCACAGGGAAAACCAAGTTTCATCAAAAGCAGCAGTTTAGAAGCGCCGATACACCGTATTCCCGAATAGATATCGTTTTCTCGCGAACGGCTGGAGCTTCGCGAATGTAACTTGATTCTCCGTGTTTTATACGTTATTCTGCACAGGGAAAACCAAGTTTCATCAAAAGCAGCAGTTTGGAAGCGCCGATACACCGTATTCCTGAATAGATATCGTTTTCTCGCGAACGACTGGAGCTTCGCGAATGTAACTTGATTCTCCGTGTTTTATATGTTATTCTGCACAGGGAAAACCAAGTTTCATCAAAAGCAGCAGTTTAGAAGCGCCGATACACCGTATTCCTGAATAGATATCGTTTTCTCGCGAACGGCTGGAGCTTCGCGAATGTAACTTGATTCTCCGTGTTTTATACGTTATTCTGCACAGGGAAAACCGAGTTTCATCAAAAGCAGCAGTTTAGAAGCGCCGATACACCGTATTCCTGAATAGATATCGTTTTCTCGCGAACGGCTGGAGCTTCGCGAATGTAACTGTATTCTCCGTGTTTTATACGTTATTCTGCACAGGGAAAACCCAGTTTCATCAAAAGCAGCAGTTTAGAAGCGCCGATACACCGCATTCCTGAATAGATATCGTTTTCTCGCGAACGGCTGGAGCTTCACGAATGTAACTGTATTCTCCGTGTTTTATACGTTATTCTGCACAGGGAAAACCAAGTTTCATCAAAAGCAGCAGTTTAGAAGCGCCGATACACCGTATTCCTGAATAGATATCGTTTTCTCGCGAACGGCTGGAGCTTCGCGAATGTAACTGTATTCTCCGTGTTTTATACGTTATTCTGCACAGGGAAAACCAAGTTTCATCAAAAGCAGCAGTTTAGAAGCGCCGATACACCGTATTCCTGAATAGATATCGTTTTCTCGCGAACGGCTGGAGCTTCGCGAATGTAACTTTATTCTCCGTGTTTTATACGTTATTCTGCACAGGGAAAACCAAGTTTCATCAAAAGCAGCAGTTTAGAAGCGCCGATACACCGTATTCCTGAATAGATATCGTTTTCTCGCGAACGGCTGGAGCTTCGCGAATGTAACTTTATTCTCCGTGTTTTATACGTTATTCTGCACAGGGAAAACCAAGTTTCATCAAAAGCAGCAGTTTAGAAGCGCCGATACACCGTATTCCTGAATAGATATCGTTTTCTCGCGAACGGCTGGAGCTTCGCGAATGTAACTTTATTCTCCGTGTTTTATACGTTATTCTGCACAGGGAAAACCAAGTTTCATCAAAAGCAGCAGTTTAGAAGCGCCGATACACCGTATTCCTGAATAGATATCGTTTTCTCGCGAACGGCTGGAGCTTCGCGAATGTAACTGTATTCTCCGTGTTTTATACGTTATTCTGCACAGGGAAAACCAAGTTTCATCAAAAGCAGCAGTTTAGATGCGCCGATACACCGCATTCCTGAATAGATATCGTTTTCTCGCGAACGGCTGGAGCTTCACGAATGTAACTGTATTCTCCGTGTTTTATACGTTATTCTGCACAGGGAAAACCAAGTTTCATCAAAAGCAGCAGTTTAGAAGCGCCGATACGCCGTATTCCTGAATAGATATCGTTTTCTCGCGAACGGCTGGAGCTTCGCGAATGTAACTGTATTCTCCGTGTTTTATACGTTATTCTGCACAGGGAAAACCAAGTTTCATCAAAAGCAGCAGTTTAGAAGCGCCGATACACCGTATTCCTGAATAGATATCGTTTTCTCGCGAACGGCTGGAGCTTCGCGAATGTAACTGTATTCTCCGTGTTTTATACGTTATTCTGCACAGGGAAAACCAAGTTTCATCAAAAGCAGCAGTTTAGAAGCGCCGATACACCGTATTCCTGAATAGATATCGTTTTCTCGCGAACGGCTGGAGCTTCGCGAATGTAACTTTATTCTCCGTGTTTTATACGTTATTCTGCACAGGGAAAACCAAGTTTCATCAAAAGCAGCAGTTTAGAAGCGCCGATACACCGTATTCCTGAATAGATATCGTTTTCTCGCGAACGGCTGGAGCTTCGCGAATGTAACTTTATTCTCCGTGTTTTATACGTTATTCTGCACAGGGAAAACCAAGTTTCATCAAAAGCAGCAGTTTAGAAGCGCCGATACACCGTATTCCTGAATAGATATCGTTTTCTCGCGAACGGCTGGAGCTTCGCGAATGTAACTTTATTCTCCGTGTTTTATACGTTATTCTGCACAGGGAAAACCAAGTTTCATCAAAAGCAGCAGTTTAGAAGCGCCGATACACCGTATTCCTGAATAGATATCGTTTTCTCGCGAACGGCTGGAGCTTCGCGAATGTAACTTTATTCTCCGTGTTTTATACGTTATTCTGCACAGGGAAAACCAAGTTTCATCAAAAGCAGCAGTTTAGAAGCGCCGATACACCGTATTCCTGAATAGATATCGTTTTCTCGCGAACGGCTGGAGCTTCGCGAATGTAACTTTATTCTCCGTGTTTTATACGTTATTCTGCACAGGGAAAACCAAGTTTCATCAAAAGCAGCAGTTTAGAAGCGCCGATACACCGTATTCCTGAATAGATATCGTTTTCTCGCGACCGGCTGGAGCTTCGCGAATGTAACTTTATTCTCCGTGTTTTATACGTTATTCTGCACAGGGAAAACCAAGTTTCATCAAAAGCAGCAGTTTAGAAGCGCCGATACACCGTATTCCTGAATAGATATCGTTTTCTCGCGAACGGCTGGAGCTTCGCGAATGTAACTTTATTCTCCGTGTTTTATACGTTATTCTGCACAGGGAAAACCAAGTTTCATCAAAAGCAGCAGTTTAGAAGCGCCGATACACCGTATTCCTGAGTAGATATCGTTTTCTCGCGAACGGCTGGAGCTTCGCGAATGTAACTTTATTCTCCGTGTTTTATACGTTATTCTGCACAGGGAAAACCAAGTTTCATCAAAAGCAGCAGTTTAGAAGCGCCGATACACCGTATTCCTGAATAGATATCGTTTTCTCGCGAACGGCTGGAGCTTCGCGAATGTAACTTTATTCTCCGTGTTTTATACGTTATTCTGCACAGGGAAAACCAAGTTTCATCAAAAGCAGCAGTTTAGAAGCGCCGATACACCGTATTCCTGAATAGATATCGTTTTCTCGCGAACGGCTGGAGCTTCGCGAATGTAACTTTATTCTCCGTGTTTTATACGTTATTCTGCACAGGGAAAACCAAGTTTCATCAAAAGCAGCAGTTTAGAAGCGCCGATACACCGTATTCCTGAATAGATATCGTTTTCTCGCGAACGGCTGGAGCTTCGCGAATGTAACTTTATTCTCCGTGTTTTATACGTTATTCTGCACAGGGAAAACCAAGTTTCATCAAAAGCAGCAGTTTAGAAGCGCCGATACACCGTATTCCTGAATAGATATCGTTTTCTCGCGAACGGCTGGAGCTTCGCGAATGTAACTGTATTCTCCGTGTTTTATACGTTATTCTGCACAGGGAAAACCAAGTTTCATCAAAAGCAGCAGTTTAGAAGCGCCGATACACCGTATTCCTGAATAGATATCGTTTTCTCGCGAACGGCTGGAGCTTCGCGAATGTAACTTTATTCTCCGTGTTTTATACGTTATTCTGCACAGGGAAAACCAAGTTTCATCAAAGCAGCAGTTTAGAAGCGCCGATACACCGTATTCCTGAATAGATATCGTTTTCTCGCGAACGGCTGGAGCTTCGCGAATGTAACTTTATTCTCCGTGTTTTATACGTTATTCTGCACAGGGAAAACCAAGTTTCATCAAAAGCAGCAGTTTAGAAGCGCCGATACACCGTATTCCTGAATAGATATCGTTTTCTCGCGAACGGCTGGAGCTTCGCGAATGTAACTTTATTCTCCGTGTTTTATACGTTATTCTGCACAGGGAAAACCAAGTTTCATCAAAAGCAGCAGTTTAGAAGCGCCGATACACCGTATTCCTGAATAGATATCGTTTTCTCGCGAACGGCTGGAGCTTCGCGAATGTAACTTTATTCTCCGTGTTTTATACGTTATTCTGCACAGGGAAAACCAAGTTTCATCAAAAGCAGCAGTTTAGAAGCGCCGATACACCGTATTCCTGAATAGATATCGGTTTCTCGCGAACGGCTGGAGCTTCGCGAATGTAACTTTATTCTCCGTGTTTTATACGTTATTCTGCACAGGGAAAACCAAGTTTCATCAAAAGCAGCAGTTTAGAAGCGCCGATACACCGTATTCCTGAGTAGATATCGTTTTCTCGCGAACGGCTGGAGCTTCGCGAATGTAACTTTATTCTCCGTGTTTTATACGTTATTCTGCACAGGGAAAACCAAGTTTCATCAAAAGCAGCAGTTTAGAAGCGCCGATACACCGTATTCCTGAATAGATATCGTTTTCTCGCGAACGGCTGGAGCTTCGCGATTGTAACTTTATTCTCCGTGTTTTATACGTTATTCTGCACAGGGAAAACCAAGTTTCATCAAAAGCAGCAGTTTAGAAGCGCCGATACACCGTATTCCTGAATAGATATCGTTTTCTCGCGAACGGCTGGAGCTTCGCGAATGTAACTTTATTCTCCGTGTTTTATACGTTATTCTGCACAGGGAAAACCAAGTTCATCAAAAGCAGCAGTTTAGAAGCGCCGATACACCGTATTCCTGAATAGATATCGTTTTCTCGCGAACGGCTGGAGCTTCGCGAATGTAACTTTATTCTCCGTGTTTTATACGTTATTCTGCACAGGGAAAACCAAGTTTCATCAAAAGCAGCAGTTTAGAAGCGCCGATACACCGTATTCCTGAATAGATATCGTTTTCTCGCGAACGGCTGGAGCTTCGCGAATGTAACTTTATTCTCCGTGTTTTATACGTTATTCTGCACAGGGAAAACCAAGTTTCATCAAAAGCAGCAGTTTAGAAGCGCCGATACACCGTATTCCTGAATAGATATCGTTTTCTCGCGAACGGCTGGAGCTTCGCGAATGTAACTGTATTCTCCGTGTTTTATACGTTATTCTGCACAGGGAAAACCAAGTTTCATCAAAAGCAGCAGTTTAGAAGCGCCGATACACCGTATTCCTGAATAGATATCGTTTTCTCGCGAACGGCTGGAGCTTCGCGAATGTAACTTTATTCTCCGTGTTTTATACGTTATTCTGCACAGGGAAAACCAAGTTTCATCAAAAGCAGCAGTTTAGAAGCGCCGATACACCGTATTCCTGAATAGATATCGTTTTCTCGCGAACGGCTGGAGCTTCGCGAATGTAACTTTATTCTCCGTGTTTTATACGTTATTCTGCACAGGGAAAACCAAGTTTCATCAAAAGCAGCAGTTTAGAAGCGCCGATACACCGTATTCCTGAATAGATATCGTTTTCTCGCGAACGGCTGGAGCTTCGCGAATGTATACGTTATTCTGCGTGTTTTATACGTTATTCTGCACAGGGAAAACCAAGTTTCATCAAAAGCAGCAGTGTAGAAGCGCCGATACACCGTATTCCTGAATAGATATCGTTTTCTCGCGAACGGCTGGAGCTTCGCGAATGTAACTTTATTCTCCGTGTTTTATACGTTATTCTGCACAGGGAAAACCAAGTTTCATCAAAAGCAGCAGTTTAGAAGCGCCGATACACCGTATTCCTGAATAGATATCGTTTTCTCGCGAACGGCTGGAGCTTCGCGAATGTAACTTTATTCTCCGTGTTTTATACGTTATTCTGCACAGGGAAAACCAAGTTTCATCAAAAGCAGCAGTTTAGAAGCGCCGATACACCGTATTCCTGAATAGATATCGTTTTCTCGCGAACGGCTGGAGCTTCGCGAATGTAACTTTATTCTCCGTGTTTTATACGTTATTCTGCACAGGAAAACCAAGTTTCATCAAAAGCAGCAGTTTAGAAGCGCCGATACACCGTATTCCTGAGTAGATATCGTTTTCTCGCGAACGGCTGGAGCTTCGCGAATGTAACTTTATTCTCCGTGTTTTATACGTTATTCTGCACAGGGAAAACCAAGTTTCATCAAAAGCAGCAGTTTAGAAGCGCCGATACACCGTATTCCTGAATAGATATCGTTTTCTCGCGAACGGCTGGAGCTTCGCGAATGTAACTTTATTCTCCGTGTTTTATACGTTATTCTGCACAGGGAAAACCAAGTTTCATCAAAAGCAGCAGTTTAGAAGCGCCGATACACCGTATTCCTGAGTAGATATCGTTTTCTCGCGAACGGCTGGAGCTTCGCGAATGTAACTTTATTCTCCGTGTTTTATACGTTATTCTGCACAGGGAAAACCAAGTTTCATCAAAAGCAGCAGTTTAGAAGCGCCGATACACCGTATTCCTGAATAGATATCGTTTTCTCGCGAACGGCTGGAGCTTCGCGAATGTAACTTTATTCTCCGTGTTTTATACGTTATTCTGCACAGGGAAAACCAAGTTTCATCAAAAGCAGCAGTTTAGAAGCGCCGATACACCGTATTCCTGAATAGATATCGTTTTCTCGCGAACGGCTGGAGCTTCGCGAATGTAACTTTATTCTCCGTGTTTTATACGTTATTCTGCACAGGGAAAACCAAGTTTCATCAAAAGCAGCAGTTTAGAAGCGCCGATACACCGTATTCCTGAATAGATATCGTTTTCTCGCGAACGGCTGGAGCTTCGCGAATGTAACTTTATTCTCCGTGTTTTATACGTTATTCTGCACAGGGAAAACCAAGTTTCATCAAAAGCAGCAGTTTAGAAGCGCCGATACACCGTATTCCTGAATAGATATCGTTTTCTCGCGAACGGCAGGAGCTTCGCGAATGTAACTGTATTCTCCGTGTTTTATACGTTATTCTGCACAGGGAAACCAAGTTTCATCAAAAGCAGCAGTTTAGAAGCGCCGATACACCGTATTCCTGAATAGATATCGTTTTCTCGCGAACGGCTGGAGCTTCGCGAATGTAACTTTATTCTCCGTGTTTTATACGTTATTCTGCACAGGGAAAACCAAGTTTCATCAAAAGCAGCAGTTTAGAAGCGCCGATACACCGTATTCCTGAATAGATATCGTTTTCTCGCGAACGGCTGGAGCTTCGCGAATGTAACTTTATTCTCCGTGTTTTATACGTTATTCTGCACAGGGAAAACCAAGTTTCATCAAAAGCAGCAGTTTAGAAGCGCCGATACACCGTATTCCTGAATAGATATCGTTTTCTCGCGAACGGCTGGAGCTTCGCGAATGTAACTTTATTCTCCGTGTTTTATACGTTATTCTGCACAGGGAAAACCAAGTTTCATCAAAAGCAGCAGTTTAGAAGCGCCGATACACCGTATTCCTGAATAGATATCGTTTTCTCGCGAACGGCTGAGCTTCGCGAATGTAACTTTATTCTCCGTGTTTTATACGTTATTCTGCACAGGGAAAACCAAGTTTCATCAAAAGCAGCAGTTTAGAAGCGCCGATACACCGTATTCCTGAATAGATATCGTTTTCTCGCGAACGGCTGGAGCTTCGCGAATGTAACTTTATTCTCCGTGTTTTATACGTTATTCTGCACAGGGAAAACCAAGTTTCATCAAAAGCAGCAGTTTAGAAGCGCCGATACACCGTATTCCTGAGTAGATATCGTTTTCTCGCGAACGGCTGGAGCTTCGCGAATGTAACTTTATTCTCCGTGTTTTATACGTTATTCTGCACAGGGAAAACCAAGTTTCATCAAAAGCAGCAGTTAGAAGCGCCGATACACCGTATTCCTGAATAGATATCGTTTTCTCGCGAACGGCTGGAGCTTCGCGAATGTAACTTTATTCTCCGTGTTTTATACGTTATTCTGCACAGGGAAAACCAAGTTTCATCAAAAGCAGCAGTTTAGAAGCGCGATACACCGTATTCCTGAATAGATATCGTTTTCTCGCGAACGGCTGGAGCTTCGCGAATGTAACTTTATTCTCCGTGTTTTATACGTTATTCTGCACAGGGAAAACCAAGTTTCATCAAAAGCAGCAGTTTAGAAGCGCCGATACACCGTATTCCTGAATAGATATCGTTTTCTCGCGAACGGCTGGAGCTTCGCGAATGTAACTTTATTCTCCGTGTTTTATACGTTATTCTGCACAGGGAAAACCAAGTTTCATCAAAAGCAGCAGTTTAGAAGCGCCGATACACCGTATTCCTGAATAGATATCGTTTTCTCGCGAACGGCTGGAGCTTCGCGAATGTAACTGTATTCTCCGTGTTTTATACGTTATTCTGCACAGGGAAAACAAGTTTCATCAAAAGCAGCAGTTTAGAAGCGCCGATACACCGTATTCCTGAATAGATATCGTTTTCTCGCGAACGGCTGGAGCTTCGCGAATGTAACTGTATTCTCCGTGTTTTATACGTTATTCTGCACAGGGAAAACCAAGTTTCATCAAAAGCAGCAGTTTAGAAGCGCCGATACACCGTATTCCTGAATAGATATCGTTTTCTCGCGAACGGCTGGAGCTTCGCGAATGTAACTGTATTCTCCGTGTTTTATACGTTATTCTGCGCAGGGAAAACCAAGTTTCATCAAAAGCAGCAGTTTAGAAGCGCCGATACACCGTATTCCTGAATAGATATCGTTTTCTCGCGAACGGCTGGAGCTTCGCGAATGTAACTTTATTCTCCGTGTTTTATACGTTATTCTGCACAGGGAAAACCAAGTTCATCAAAAGCAGCAGTTTAGAAGCGCCGATACACCGTATTCCTGAATAGATATCGTTTTCTCGCGAACGGCTGGAGCTTCGCGAATGTAACTTTATTCTCCGTGTTTTATACGTTATTCTGCACAGGGAAAACCAAGTTTCATCAAAAGCAGCAGTTTAGAAGCGCCGATACACCGTATTCCTGAATAGATATCGTTTTCTCGCGAACGGCTGGAGCTTCGCGAATGTAACTGTATTCTCCGTGTTTTATACGTTATTCTGCACAGGGAAAACCAAGTTTCATCAAAAGCAGCAGTTTGGAAGCGCCGATACACCGCATTCCTGAATAGATATCGTTTTCTCGCGAACGGCTGGAGCTTCACGAATGTAACTGTATTCTCCGTGTTTTATACGTTATTCTGCACAGGGAAAACCAAGTTTCATCAAAAGCAGCAGTTTAGAAGCGCCGATACACCGTATTCCTGAATAGATATCGTTTTCTCGCGAACGGCTGGAGCTTCGCGAATGTAACTGTATTCTCCGTGTTTTATACGTTATTCTGCACAGGGAAAACCAAGTTTCATCAAAAGCAGCAGTTTAGAAGCGCCGATACACCGTATTCCTGAATAGATATCGTTTTCTCGCGAACGGCTGGAGCTTCGCGAATGTAACTTTATTCTCCGTGTTTTATACGTTATTCTGCACAGGGAAAACCAAGTTTCATCAAAAGCAGCAGTTTAGAAGCGCCGATACACCGTATTCCTGAATAGATATCGTTTTCTCGCGAACGGCTGGAGCCTTCGCGAATGTAACTTTATTCTCCGTGTTTTATACGTTATTCTGCACAGGGAAAACCAAGTTTCATCAAAAGCAGCAGTTTAGAAGCGCCGATACACCGTATTCCTGAATAGATATTGTTTTCGCACGAACGGCTGGAGCTTCGCGAATGTAACTGTATTCTCCGTGTTTTATACGTTATTCTGCACAGGGAAAACCAAGTTTCATCAAAAGCAGCAGTTTAGAAGCGCCGATACACCGTATTCTGAATAGATATCGTTTTCTCGCGAACGGCTGGAGCTTCGCGAATGTAACTTTATTCTCCGTGTTTTATACGTTATTCTGCACAGGGAAAACCAAGTTTCATCAAAAGCAGCAGTTTAGAAGCGCGATACACCGTATTCCTGAATAGATATCGTTTTCTCGCGAACGGCTGGAGCTTCGCGAATGTAACTGTATTCTCCGTGTTTTATACGTTATTCTGCACAGGGAAAACCAAGTTTCATCAAAAGCAGCAGTTTAGAAGCGCCGATACACCGTATTCCTGAATAGATATCGTTTTCTCGCGAACGGCTGGAGCTTCGCGAATGTAACTGTATTCTCCGTGTTTTATACGTTATTCTGCACAGGGAAAACCAAGTTTCATCAAAGCAGCAGTTTAGAAGCGCCGATACACCGTATTCCTGAATAGATATCGTTTTCTCGCGAACGGCTGGAGCTTCGCGAATGTAACTGTATTCTCCGTGTTTTATACGTTATTCTGCGCAGGGAAAACCAAGTTTCATCAAAAGCAGCAGTTTAGAAGCGCCGATACACCGTATTCCTGAATAGATATCGTTTTCTCGCGAACGGCTGGAGCTTCGCGAATGTAACTTTATTCTCCGTGTTTTATACGTTATTCTGCACAGGGAAAACCGAGTTTCATCAAAAGCAGCAGTTTGGAAGCGCCGATACACCGTATTCCTGAATAGATATCGTTTTCTCGCGAACGGCTGGAGCTTCGCGAATGTAACTTGATTCTCCGTGTTTTATACGTTATTCTGCACAGGGAAAACCAAGTTTCATCAAAAGCAGCAGTTTAGAAGCGCCGATACACCGTATTCCTGAATAGATATCGTTTTCTCGCGAACGGCTGGAGCTTCGCGAATGTAACTTGATTCTCCGTGTTTTATACGTTATTCTGCACAGGGAAAACCGAGTTTCATCAAAAGCAGCAGTTTAGAAGCGCCGATACACCGTATTCCTGAATAGATATCGTTTTCTCGCGAACGGCTGGAGCTTCGCGAATGTAACTTTATTCTCCGTGTTTTATACGTTATTCTGCACAGGGAAAACCAAGTTTCATCAAAAGCAGCAGTTTGGAAGCGCCGATACACCGTATTCCTGAATAGATATCGTTTTCTCGCGAACGGCTGGAGCTTCGCGAATGTAACTTGATTCTCCGTGTTTTATACGTTATTCTGCACAGGGAAAACCGAGTTTCATCAAAAGCAGCAGTTTAGAAGCGCCGATACACCGTATTCTGAATAGATATCGTTTTCTCGCGAACGGCTGGAGCTTCGCGAATGTAACTTGATTCTCCGTGTTTTATACGTTATTCTGCACAGGGAAAACCGAGTTTCATCAAAGCAGCAGTTTAGAAGCGCCGATACACCGTATTCCTGAATAGATATCGTTTTCTCGCGAACGGCTGGAGCTTCGCGAATGTAACTTGATTCTCCGTGTTTTATACGTTATTCTGCACAGGGACAACCGAGTTTCATCAAAAGCAGCAGTTTAGAAGCGCCGATACACCGCATTCCTGAATAGATATCGTTTTCTCGCGAACGGCTGGTGCTTCGCGAATGTAACTTGATTCTCCGTGTTTTATACGTTATTCTGCACAGGGAAAACCAAGTTTCATCAAAAGCAGCAGTTTAGAAGCGCCGATACACCGTATTCCTGAATAGATATCGTTTTCTCGCGAACGGCTGGAGCTTCGCGAATGTAACTTTATTCTCCGTGTTTTATACGTTATTCTGCACAGGGAAAACCAAGTTTCATCAAAAGCAGCAGTTTAGAAGCGCCGATACACCGTATTCCCGAATAGATATCGTTTTCTCGCGAACGGCTGGAGCTTCGCGAATGTAACTTGATTCTCCGTGTTTTATACGTTATTCTG
>CAJUYD010000021.1:0-65114 GCA_910591665.1 Ectemnius continuus
AAACGATAATCTATTCAGGAATACGGTGTATCGGCGCTTCTAAACTGCTGCTTTTGATGAAACTTGGTTTTCCCTGTGCAGAATAACGTATAAAACACGGAGAATACAGTTACATTCGCGAAGCTCCAGCCGTTCGCGAGAAAACGATATCTATTCAGGAATACGGTGTATCGGCGCTTCTAAACTGCTGCTTTTGATGAAACTCGGTTTTCCCTGTGCAGAATAACGTATAAAACACGGAGAATACAGTTACATTCGCGAAGCTCCAGCCGTTCGCGAGAAAACGATATCTATTCAGGAATACGGTGTATCGGCGCTTCTAAACTGCTGCTTTTGATGAAACTTGGTTTTCCCTGTGCAGAATAACGTATAAAACACGGAGAATAAAGTTACAATCGCGAAGCTCCAGCCGTTCGCGAGAAAACGATATCTATTCAGGAATACGGTGTATCGGCGCTTCTAAACTGCTGCTTTTGATGAAACTCGGTTTTCCCTGTGCAGAATAACGTATAAAACACGGAGAATACAGTTACATTCGCGAAGCTCCAGCCGTTCGCGAGAAAACGATATCTATTCAGGAATACGGTGTATCGGCGCTTCTAAACTGCTGCTTTTGATGAAACTTGGTTTTCCCTGTGCAGAATAACGTATAAAACACGGAGAATACAGTTACATTCGCGAAGCTCCAGCCGTTTCGCGAGAAAACGATTCTATTCAGGAATACGGTGTATCGGCGCTTCTAAACTGCTGCTTTTGATGAAACTTGGTTTCCCTGTGCAGAATAACGTATAAAACACGGGAGAATACAGTTACATTCGCGAAGCTC
The DNA here is from genome assembly GCA_910591665.1 of Ectemnius continuus. Lineage (NCBI taxonomy): Eukaryota > Metazoa > Arthropoda > Insecta > Hymenoptera > Crabronidae > Ectemnius > Ectemnius continuus. The sequence goes on from CAJUYD010000021.1 coordinate 827, forward strand.
CAGCCGTTCGCGAGAAAACGATATCTATTCAGGAATACGGTGTATCGGCGCTTCTAAACTGCTGCTTTTGATGAAACTTGGTTTTCCCTGTGCAGAATAACGTATAAAACACGGAGAATACAGTTGCATTCGCGAAGCTCCAGCCGTTCGCGAGAAAACGATATCTATTCAGGAATACGGTGTATCGGCGCTTCTAAACTGCTGCTTTTGATGAAACTTGGTTTTCCCTGTGCAGAAATAACGTATAAAACACGGAGAATACAGTTACATTCGCGAAGCTCCAGCCGTTCGCGAGAAAAACGATATCTATTCAGGAATACGGTGTATCGGCGCTTCTAAACTGCTGCTTTTGATGAAACTTGGTTTTCCCTGTGCAGAATAACGTATAAAACACGGAGAATACAGTTACATTCGCGAAGCTCCAGCCGTTCGCGAGGGGAAAACGATATCTATTCAGGAATACGGTGTATCGGCGCTTCTAACTGCTGCTTTTTGATGAAACTCGGTTTTCCCTGTGCAGAATAACGTATTAAAACACGGAGAATACAGTTACATTCGCGAAGCTCCAGCCGTTCGCGAGAAAACGATATCTATTCAGGAATACGGTGTATCGGCGCTTCTAAACTGCTGCTTTTGATGAAACTCGGTTTTCCCTGTGCAGAATAACGTATAAAACACGGAGAATACAGTTACATTCGCGAAGCTCCAGGCCCGTTCGCGAGAAAACGATATCTATTCAGGAATACGGTGTATCGGCGCTTCTAAACTGCTGCTTTTGATGAAAACTTGGTTTTCCCTGCGCGGAATAACGTATAAAACGCGGAGAATAAAGTTATATTCGCGAAGCTCCAGCCGTTCGCGGAAAACGATATCTATTCAGGAATACGGTGTATCGGCGCTTCTAAACTGCTGCTTTTGATGAAACTCGGTTTTCCCTGTGCAGAATAACGTATAAAACACGGAGAATACAGTTACATTCGCGAAGCTCCAGCCGTTCGCGAGAAAACGATATCTATTCAGGAATACGGTGTATCGGCGCTTCTAAACTGCTGCTTTTGATGAAACTTGGTTTTCCCTGTGCAGAATAACGTATAAAACACGGAGAATACAGTTACATTCGCGAAGCTCCAGCCGTTCGCGAGAAAACGATATCTATTCAGGAATACGGTGTATCGGCGCTTCTAAACTGCTGCTTTTGATGAAACTCGGTTTTCCCTGTGCAGAATAACGTATAAAACACGGAGAATACAGTTACATTCGCGAAGCTCCAGCCGTTCGCGAGAGAAACGATATCTATTCAGGAATACGGTGTATCGGCGCTTCTAAACTGCTGCTTTTGATGAAACTTGGTTTTCCCTGTGCAGAATAACGTATAAAACACGGAGAATACAGTTGCATTCGCGAAGCTCCAGCCGTTCGCGAGAAAACGATATCTATTCAGGAATACGGTGTATCGGCGCTTCTAAACTGCTGCTTTTGATGAAACTTGGTTTTCCCTGTGCAGAATAACGTATAAAACACGGAGAATACAGTTACATTCGCGAAGCTCCAGCCGTTCGCGAGAAAACGATATCTATTCAGGAATACGGTGTATCGGCGCTTCTAAACTGCTGCTTTTGATGAAACTTGGTTTTCCCTGTGCAGAATAACGTATAAAACACGGAGAATACAGTTACATTCGCGAAGCTCCAGCCGTTCGCGAGAAAACGATATCTATTCAGGAATACGGTGTATCGCGCTTCTAAACTGACTGCTTTTGATGAAACTTTGTTTTCCCTGTGCAGAATAACGTATAAAACACGGAGAATACAGTTACATTCGCGAAGCTCCAGCCGTTCGCGGAGAAAACGATATCTATTCAGGAATACGGTGTATCGGCGCTTCTAAACTGCTGCTTTTGATGAAACTCGGTTTTCCCTGTGCAGAATAACGTATAAAACACGGAGAATACAGTTACATTCGCGAAGCTCCAGCCGTTCGCGAGGGGAAAACGATATCTATTCAGGAATACGGTGTATCGGCGCTTCTAAACTGCTGCTTTTGATGAAACTCGGTTTTCCCTGTGCAGAATAACGTATAAAACACGGAGAATACAGTTACATTCGCGAAGCTCCAGCCGTTCGCGAGAAAACGATATCTATTCAGGAATACGGTGTATCGGCGGCTTCTAAACTGCTGCTTTTGATGAAACTTGGTTTTCCTGCGCAGAATAACGTATAAACGCGGAGAATAAAGTTATTCCGCGAAGCTCCAGCCGTTCGCGAGAAAACGATATCTATTCAGGAATACGGTGTATCGGCGCTCTAAACTGCTGCTTTTGATGAAACTCGGTTTTCCCTGTGCAGAATAACGTATAAAACACGGAGAATACAGTTACATTCGCGAAGCTCCAGCCGTTCGCGAGAAAACGATATCTATTCCAGGAATACGGTGTATCGGCGCTTCTAAACTGCTGCTTTGATGAAACTTGGTTTTCCCTGTGCAGAATAACGTATAAAACACGGAGAATACAGTTACATTCGCGAAGCTCCAGCCGTTCGCGAGAAAACGATATCTATTCAGGAATACGGTGTATCGGCGCTTCTAAACTGCTGCTTTTTGATGAAACTCGGTTTTCCCTGTGCAGAATAACGTATAAAACACGGAGAATACAGTTACATTCGCGAAGCTCCAGCCGTTCGCGAGAAAACGATATCTATTCAGGAATACGGTGTATCGGCGCTTCTAAACTGCTGCTTTTGATGAAACTTGGTTTCCCTGTGCAGAATAACGTATAAAACACGGAGAATACAGTTACATTCGCGAAGCTCCAGCCGTTCGCGAGAAAACGATATCTATTCAGGAATACGGTGTATCGGCGCTTCTAAACTGCTGCTTTTGATGAAACTTGGTTTTCCCTGTGCAGAATAACGTATAAAACACGGAGAATACAGTTACATTCGCGAAGCTCCAGCCGTTCGCGAGAAAACGATATCTATTCAGGAATACGGTGTATCGGCGCTTCTAAACTGCTGCTTTTGATGAAACTCGGTTTTCCCTGTGCAGAATAACGTATAAAACACGGAGAATACAGTTACATTCGCGAAGCTCCAGCCGTTCGCGAGGGAAAACGATATCTATTCAGGAATACGGTGTATCGGCGCTTCTAAACTGCCTGCTTTGATGAAACTTGGTTTTCCCTGTGCAGAATAACGTATAAAACACGGAGAATACAGTTACATTCGCGAAGCTCCAGCCGTTCGCGAGAAAACGATATCTATTCAGGAATACGGTGTATCGGCGCTTCTAAACTGCTGCTTTTGATGAAACTTGGTTTTCCCTGTGCAGAATAACGTATAAAACACGGAGAATAAAGTTACATTCGCGAAGCTCCAGCCGTTCGCGAGAAAACGATATCTATTCAGGAATACGGTGTATCGGGCGCTTCTAAACTGCTGCTTTGATGAAACTTGGTTTTCCCTGTGCAGAATAACGTATAAAACACGGAGAATACAGTTACATTCGCGAAGCTCCAGCCGTTCGCGAGAAAACGATATCTATTCAGGAATCCGGTGTATCGGCGCTTCTAAACTGCTGCTTTTGATGAAACTCGGTTTTCCCTGTGCAGAATAACGTATAAAACACGGAGAATACAGTTACATTCGCGAAGCTCCAGCCGTTCGCGAGGGAAACGATATCTATTCAGGAATACGGTGTATCGGCGCTTCTAAACTGCTGCTTTTGATGAAACTTGGTTTTCCCTGTGCAGAATAACGTATAAAACACGGAGAATACAGTTACATTCGCGAAGCTCCAGCCGTTCGCGAGAAAACGATATCTATTCAGGAATACGGTGTATCGGCGCTTCTAAACTGCTGCTTTTGATGAAACTCGGTTTTCCCTGTGCAGAATAACGTATAAAACACGGAGAATACAGTTACATTCGCGAAGCTCCAGCCGTTCGCGAGAAAACGATATCTATTCAGGAATACGGTGTATCGGCGCTTCTAAACTGCTGCTTTTGATGAAACTTGGTTTTCCCTGTGCAGAATAACGTATAAAACACGGAGAATACAGTTACATTCGCGAAGCTCCAGCCGTTCGCGAGAAAACGATATCTATTCAGGAATACGGTGTATCGGCGCTTCTAAACTGCTGCTTTTGATGAAACTTGGTTTTCCCTGTGCAGAATAACGTATAAAACACGGAGAATACAGTTGCATTCGCGAAGCTCCAGCCGTTCGCGAGAAAACGATATCTATTCAGGAATACGGTGTATCGGCGCTTCTAAACTGCTGCTTTTGATGAAACTTGGTTTTCCCTGTGCAGAATAACGTATAAAACACGGAGAATACAGTTACATTCGCGAAGCTCCAGCCGTTCGCGAGAAAACGATATCTATTCAGGAATACGGTGTATCGGCGCTTCTAAACTGCTGCTTTTGATGAAACTTGGTTTTCCCTGTGCAGAATAACGTATAAAACACGGAGAATACAGTTACATTCGCGAAGCTCCAGCCGTTCGCGAGAAAACGATATCTATTCAGGAATACGGTGTATCGGCGCTTCTAAACTGCTGCTTTTGATGAAACTTGGTTTTCCCTGTGCAGAATAACGTATAAAACACGGAGAATAAAGTTACATTCGCGAAGCTCCAGCCGTTCGCGAGAAAACGATATCTATTCAGGAATACGGTGTATCGGCGCTTGTAAACTGCTGCTTTTGATGAAACTCGGTTTTCCCTGTGCAGAATAACGTATAAAACACGGAGAATACAGTTACATTCGCGAAGCTCCAGCCGTTCGCGAGAAAACGATATCTATTCAGGAATACGGTGTATCGGCGCTTCTAAACTGCTGCTTTTGATGAAACTTGGTTTTCCCTGTGCAGAATAACGTATAAAACACGGAGAATACAGTTACATTCGCGAAGCTCCAGCCGTTCGCGAGAAAACGATATCTATTCAGGAATACGGTGTATCGGCGCTTCTAAACTGCTGCTTTTGATGAAACTTGGTTTTCCCTGTGCAGAATAACGTATAAAACACGGGGAATACAGTTACATTCGCGAAGCTCCAGCCGTTCGCGAGAAAACGATATCTATTCAGGAATACGGTGTATCGGCGCTTCTAAACTGCTGCTTTTGATGAAACTTGGTTTTCCCTGTGCAGAATAACGTATAAAACACGGAGAATAAAGTTACATTCGCGAAGCTCCAGCCGTTCGCGAGAAAACGATATCTATTCAGGAATACGGTGTATCGGCGCTTCTAAACTGCTGCTTTTGATGAAACTCGGTTTTCCCTGTGCAGAATAACGTATAAAACACGGAGAATACAGTTACATTCGCGAAGCTCCAGCCGTTCGCGAGAAAACGATATCTATTCAGGAATACGGTGTATCGGCGCTTCTAAACTGCTGCTTTTGATGAAACTTGGTTTTCCCTGTGCAGAATAACGTATAAAACACGGAGAATACAGTTACATTCGCGAAGCTCCAGCCGTTCGCGAGAAAACGATATCTATTCAGGAATACGGTGTATCGGCGCTTCTAAACTGCTGCTTTTGATGAAACTTGGTTTTCCCTGTGCAGAATAACGTATAAAACACGGAGAATACAGTTACATTCGCGAAGCTCCAGCCGTTCGCGAGAAAACGATATCTATTCAGGAATACGGTGTATCGGCGCTTCTAAACTGCTGCTTTTGATGAAACTCGGTTTTCCCTGTGCAGAATAACGTATAAAACACGGAGAATAAAGTTACATTCGCGAAGCTCCAGCCGTTCGCGAGAAAACGATATCTATTCAGGAATACGGTGTATCGGCGCTTCTAAACTGCTGCTTTTGATGAAACTCGGTTTTCCCTGTGCAGAATAACGTATAAAACACGGAGAATACAGTTACATTCGCGAAGCTCCAGCCGTTCGCGAGAAAACGATATCTATTCAGGAATACGGTGTATCGGCGCTTCTAAACTGCTGCTTTTGATGAAACTTGGTTTTCCCTGTGCAGAATAACGTATAAAACACGGAGAATACAGTTACATTCGCGAAGCTCCAGCCGTTCGCGAGAAAACGATATCTATTCAGGAATACGGTGTATCGGCGCTTCTAAACTGCTGCTTTTGATGAAACTCGGTTTTCCCTGTGCAGAATAACGTATAAAACACGGAGAATACAGTTACATTCGCGAAGCTCCAGCCGTTCGCGAGAAAACGATATCTATTCAGGAATACGGTGTTCGGCGCTTCTAAACTGCTGCTTTTGATGAAACTCGGTTTTCCCTGTGCAGAATAACGTATAAAACACGGAGAATACAGTTACATTCGCGAAGCTCCAGCCGTTCGCGAGAAAACGATATCTATTCAGGAATACGGTGTTCGGCGCTTCTAAACTGCTGCTTTTGATGAAACTCGGTTTTCCCTGTGCAGAATAACGTATAAAACACGGAGAATACAGTTACATTCGCGAAGCTCCAGCCGTTCGCGAGAAAACGATATCTATTCAGGAATACGGTGTATCGGCGCTTCTAAACTGCTGCTTTTGATGAAACTTGGTTTTCCCTGTGCAGAATAACGTATAAAACACGGAGAATACAGTTACATTCGCGAAGCTCCAGCCGTTCGCGAGAAAACGATATCTATTCAGGAATACGGTGTATCGGCGCTTCTAAACTGCTGCTTTTGATGAAACTTGGTTTTCCCTGTGCAGAATAACGTATAAAACACGGAGAATAAAGTTACATTCGCGAAGCTCCAGCCGTTCGCGAGAAAACGATATCTATTCAGGAATACGGTGTATCGGCGCTTCTAAACTGCTGCTTTTGATGAAACTCGGTTTTCCCTGTGCAGAATAACGTATAAAACACGGAGGATACAGTTACATTCGCGAAGCTCCAGCCGTTCGCGAGAAAACGATATCTATTCAGGAATACGGTGTATCGGCGCTTCTAAACTGCTGCTTTTGATGAAACTTGGTTTTCCCTGTGCAGAATAACGTATAAAACACGGAGAATAAAGTTACATTCGCGAAGCTCCAGCCGTTCGCGAGAAAACGATATCTATTCAGGAATACGGTGTATCGGCGCTTCTAAACTGCTGCTTTTGATGAAACTTGGTTTTCCCTGTGCAGAATAACGTATAAAACACGGAGAATACAGTTACATTCGCGAAGCTCCAGCCGTTCGCGAGAAAACGATATCTATTCAGGAATACGGTGTATCGGCGCTTCTAAACTGCTGCTTTTGATGAAACTTGGTTTTCCCTGTGCAGAATAACGTATAAAACACGGAGAATAAAGTTACATTCGCGAAGCTCCAGCCGTTCGCGAGAAAACGATATCTATTCAGGAATACGGTGTATCGGCGCTTCTAAACTGCTGCTTTTGATGAAACTCGGTTTTCCCTGTGCAGAATAACGTATAAAACACGGAGAATACAGTTACATTCGCGAAGCTCCAGCCGTTCGCGAGAAAACGATATCTATTCAGGAATACGGTGTATCGGCGCTTCTAAACTGCTGCTTTTGATGAAACTTGGTTTTCCCTGTGCAGAATAACGTATAAAACACGGAGAATACAGTTACATTCGCGAAGCTCCAGCCGTTCGCGAGAAAACGATATCTATTCAGGAATACGGTGTATCGGCGCTTCTAAACTGCTGCTTTTGATGACACTCGGTTTTCCCTGTGCAGAATAACGTATAAAACACGGAGAATACAGTTACATTCGCGAAGCTCCAGCCGTTCGCGAGAAAACGATATCTATTCAGGAATACGGTGTATCGGCGCTTCTAAACTGCTGCTTTTGATGAAACTTGGTTTTCCCTGTGCAGAATAACGTATAAAACACGGAGAATACAGTTACATTCGCGAAGCTCCAGCCGTTCGCGAGAGAACGATATCTATTCAGGAATACGGTGTATCGGCGCTTCTAAACTGCTGCTTTTGATGAAACTTGGTTTTCCCTGTGCAGAATAACGTATAAAACACGGAGAATACAGTTACATTCGCGAAGCTCCAGCCGTTCGCGAGAAAACGATATCTATTCAGGAATACGGTGTATCGGCGCTTCTAAACTGCTGCTTTTGATGAAACTTGGTTTTCCCTGTGCAGAATAACGTATAAAACACGGAGAATACAGTTACATTCGCGAAGCTCCAGCCGTTCGCGAGAAAACGATATCTATTCAGGAATACGGTGTATCGGCGCTTCTAAACTGCTGCTTTTGATGAAACTCGGTTTTCCCTGTGCAGAATAACGTATAAAACACGGAGAATACAGTTACATTCGCGAAGCTCCAGCCGTTCGCGAGAAACCGATATCTATTCAGGAATACGGTGTATCGGCGCTTCTAAACTGCTGCTTTTGATGAAACTTGGTTTTCCCTGTGCAGAATAACGTATAAAACACGGAGAATACAGTTACATTCGCCAAGCTCCAGCCGTTCGCGAGAAAACGATATCTATTCAGGAATACGGTGTATCGGCGCTTCTAAACTGCTGCTTTTGATGAAACTTGGTTTTCCCTGTGCAGAATAACGTATAAAACACGGAGAATACAGTTACATTCGCGAAGCTCCAGCCGTTCGCGAGAAAACGATATCTATTCAGGAATACGGTGTATCGGCGCTTCTAAACTGCTGCTTTTGATGAAACTCGGTTTTCCCTGTGCAGAATAACGTATAAAACACGGAGAATACAGTTACATTCGCGAAGCTCCAGCCGTTCGCGAGAAAACGATATCTATTCAGGAATACGGTGTATCGGCGCTTCTAAACTGCTGCTTTTGATGAAACTTGGTTTTCCCTGTGCAGAATAACGTATAAAACACGGAGAATACAGTTACATTCGCGAAGCTCCAGCCGTTCGCGAGAAAACGATATCTATTCAGGAATACGGTGTATCGGCGCTTCTAAACTGCTGCTTTTGATGAAACTCGGTTTTCCCTGTGCAGAATAACGTATAAAACACGGAGAATACAGTTACATTCGCGAAGCTCCAGCCGTTCGCGAGAAAACGATATCTATTCAGGAATACGGTGTATCGGCGCTTCTAAACTGCTGCTTTTGATGAAACTTGGTTTTCCCTGTGCAGAATAACGTATAAAACACGGAGAATACAGTTACATTCGCGAAGCTCCAGCCGTTCGCGAGAAAACGATATCTATTCAGGAATACGGTGTATCGGCGCTTCTAAACTGCTGCTTTTGATGCAACTCGGTTTTCCCTGTGCAGAATAACGTATAAAACACGGAGAATACAGTTACATTCGCGAAGCTCCAGCCGTTCGCGAGAAAACGATATCTATTCAGGAATACGGTGTATCGGCGCTTCTAAACTGCTGCTTTTGATGAAACTTGGTTTTCCCTGTGCAGAATAACGTATAAAACACGGAGAATAAAGTTACATTCGCGAAGCTCCAGCCGTTCGCGAGAAAACGATATCTATTCAGGAATACGGTGTATCGGCGCTTCTAAACTGCTGCTTTTGATGAAACTCGGTTTTCCCTGTGCAGAATAACGTATAAAACACGGAGAATACAGTTACATTCGCGAAGCTCCAGCCGTTCGCGAGAAAACGATATCTATTCAGGAATACGGTGTATCGGCGCTTCTAAACTGCTGCTTTTGATGAAACTCGGTTTTCCCTGTGCAGAATAACGTATAAAACACGGAGAATACAGTTACATTCGCGAAGCTCCAGCCGTTCGCGAGAAAACGATATCTATTCAGGAATACGGTGTATCGGCGCTTCTAAACTGCTGCTTTTGATGAAACTTGGTTTTCCCTGTGCAGAATAACGTATAAAACACGGAGAATACAGTTACATTCGCGAAGCTCCAGCCGTTCGCGAGAAAACGATATCTATTCAGGAATACGGTGTATCGGCGCTTCTAAACTGCTGCTTTTGATGAAACTTGGTTTTCCCTGTGCAGAATAACGTATAAAACACGGAGAATAAAGTTACATTCGCGAAGCTCCAGCCGTTCGCGAGAAAACGATATCTATTCAGGAATACGGTGTATCGGCGCTTGTAAACTGCTGCTTTTGATGAAACTCGGTTTTCCCTGTGCAGAATAACGTATAAAACACGGAGAATACAGTTACATTCGCGAAGCTCCAGCCGTTCGCGAGAAAACGATATCTATTCAGGAATACGGTGTATCGGCGCTTCTAAACTGCTGCTTTTGATGAAACTTGGTTTTCCCTGTGCAGAATAACGTATAAAACACGGAGAATACAGTTACATTCGCGAAGCTCCAGCCGTTCGCGAGAAAACGATATCTATTCAGGAATACGGTGTATCGGCGCTTCTAAACTGCTGCTTTTGATGAAACTCGGTTTTCCCTGTGCAGAATAACGTATAAAACACGGGGAATACAGTTACATTCGCGAAGCTCCAGCCGTTCGCGAGAAAACGATATCTATTCAGGAATACGGTGTATCGGCGCTTCTAAACTGCTGCTTTTGATGAAACTTGGTTTTCCCTGTGCAGAATAACGTATAAAACACGGAGAATAAAGTTACATTCGCGAAGCTCCAGCCGTTCGCGAGAAAACGATATCTATTCAGGAATACGGTGTATCGGCGCTTCTAAACTGCTGCTTTTGATGAAACTCGGTTTTCCCTGTGCAGAATAACGTATAAAACACGGAGAATACAGTTACATTCGCGAAGCTCCAGCCGTTCGCGAGAAAACGATATCTATTCAGGAATACGGTGTATCGGCGCTTCTAAACTGCTGCTTTTGATGAAACTTGGTTTTCCCTGTGCAGAATAACGTATAAAACACGGAGAATACAGTTACATTCGCGAAGCTCCAGCCGTTCGCGAGAAAACGATATCTATTCAGGAATACGGTGTATCGGCGCTTCTAAACTGCTGCTTTTGATGAAACTTGGTTTTCCCTGTGCAGAATAACGTATAAAACACGGAGAATACAGTTACATTCGCGAAGCTCCAGCCGTTCGCGAGAAAACGATATCTATTCAGGAATACGGTGTATCGGCGCTTCTAAACTGCTGCTTTTGATGAAACTCGGTTTTCCCTGTGCAGAATAACGTATAAAACACGGAGAATAAAGTTACATTCGCGAAGCTCCAGCCGTTCGCGAGAAAACGATATCTATTCAGGAATACGGTGTATCGGCGCTTCTAAACTGCTGCTTTTGATGAAACTCGGTTTTCCCTGTGCAGAATAACGTATAAAACACGGAGAATACAGTTACATTCGCGAAGCTCCAGCCGTTCGCGAGAAAACGATATCTATTCAGGAATACGGTGTATCGGCGCTTCTAAACTGCTGCTTTTGATGAAACTTGGTTTTCCCTGTGCAGAATAACGTATAAAACACGGAGAATACAGTTACATTCGCGAAGCTCCAGCCGTTCGCGAGAAAACGATATCTATTCAGGAATACGGTGTATCGGCGCTTCTAAACTGCTGCTTTTGATGAAACTCGGTTTTCCCTGTGCAGAATAACGTATAAAACACGGAGAATACAGTTACATTCGCGAAGCTCCAGCCGTTCGCGAGAAAACGATATCTATTCAGGAATACGGTGTTCGGCGCTTCTAAACTGCTGCTTTTGATGAAACTCGGTTTTCCCTGTGCAGAATAACGTATAAAACACGGAGAATACAGTTACATTCGCGAAGCTCCAGCCGTTCGCGAGAAAACGATATCTATTCAGGAATACGGTGTTCGGCGCTTCTAAACTGCTGCTTTTGATGAAACTCGGTTTTCCCTGTGCAGAATAACGTATAAAACACGGAGAATACAGTTACATTCGCGAAGCTCCAGCCGTTCGCGAGAAAACGATATCTATTCAGGAATACGGTGTATCGGCGCTTCTAAACTGCTGCTTTTGATGAAACTTGGTTTTCCCTGTGCAGAATAACGTATAAAACACGGAGAATACAGTTACATTCGCGAAGCTCCAGCCGTTCGCGAGAAAACGATATCTATTCAGGAATACGGTGTATCGGCGCTTCTAAACTGCTGCTTTTGATGAAACTTGGTTTTCCCTGTGCAGAATAACGTATAAAACACGGAGAATAAAGTTACATTCGCGAAGCTCCAGCCGTTCGCGAGAAAACGATATCTATTCAGGAATACGGTGTATCGGCGCTTCTAAACTGCTGCTTTTGATGAAACTCGGTTTTCCCTGTGCAGAATAACGTATAAAACACGGAGAATACAGTTACATTCGCGAAGCTCCAGCCGTTCGCGAGAAAACGATATCTATTCAGGAATACGGTGTATCGGCGCTTCTAAACTGCTGCTTTTGATGAAACTTGGTTTTCCCTGTGCAGAATAACGTATAAAACACGGAGAATAAAGTTACATTCGCGAAGCTCCAGCCGTTCGCGAGAAAACGATATCTATTCAGGAATACGGTGTATCGGCGCTTCTAAACTGCTGCTTTTGATGAAACTTGGTTTTCCCTGTGCAGAATAACGTATAAAACACGGAGAATACAGTTACATTCGCGAAGCTCCAGCCGTTCGCGAGAAAACGATATCTATTCAGGAATACGGTGTATCGGCGCTTCTAAACTGCTGCTTTTGATGAAACTTGGTTTTCCCTGTGCAGAATAACGTATAAAACACGGAGAATAAAGTTACATTCGCGAAGCTCCAGCCGTTCGCGAGAAAACGATATCTATTCAGGAATACGGTGTATCGGCGCTTCTAAACTGCTGCTTTTGATGAAACTCGGTTTTCCCTGTGCAGAATAACGTATAAAACACGGAGAATACAGTTACATTCGCGAAGCTCCAGCCGTTCGCGAGAAAACGATATCTATTCAGGAATACGGTGTATCGGCGCTTCTAAACTGCTGCTTTTGATGAAACTTGGTTTTCCCTGTGCAGAATAACGTATAAAACACGGAGAATACAGTTACATTCGCGAAGCTCCAGCCGTTCGCGAGAAAACGATATCTATTCAGGAATACGGTGTATCGGCGCTTCTAAACTGCTGCTTTTGATGAAACTCGGTTTTCCCTGTGCAGAATAACGTATAAAACACGGAGAATACAGTTACATTCGCGAAGCTCCAGCCGTTCGCGAGAAAACGATATCTATTCAGGAATACGGTGTATCGGCGCTTCTAAACTGCTGCTTTTGATGAAACTTGGTTTTCCCTGTGCAGAATAACGTATAAAACACGGAGAATACAGTTACATTCGCGAAGCTCCAGCCGTTCGCGAGAAAACGATATCTATTCAGGAATACGGTGTATCGGCGCTTCTAAACTGCTGCTTTTGATGAAACTTGGTTTTCCCTGTGCAGAATAACGTATAAAACACGGAGAATACAGTTACATTCGCGAAGCTCCAGCCGTTCGCGAGAAAACGATATCTATTCAGGAATACGGTGTATCGGCGCTTCTAAACTGCTGCTTTTGATGAAACTTGGTTTTCCCTGTGCAGAATAACGTATAAAACACGGAGAATACAGTTACATTCGCGAAGCTCCAGCCGTTCGCGAGAAAACGATATCTATTCAGGAATACGGTGTATCGGCGCTTCTAAACTGCTGCTTTTGATGAAACTCGGTTTTCCCTGTGCAGAATAACGTATAAAACACGGAGAATACAGTTACATTCGCGAAGCTCCAGCCGTTCGCGAGAAAACGATATCTATTCAGGAATACGGTGTATCGGCGCTTCTAAACTGCTGCTTTTGATGAAACTTGGTTTTCCCTGTGCAGAATAACGTATAAAACACGGAGAATACAGTTACATTCGCGAAGCTCCAGCCGTTCGCGAGAAAACGATATCTATTCAGGAATACGGTGTATCGGCGCTTCTAAACTGCTGCTTTTGATGAAACTTGGTTTTCCCTGTGCAGAATAACGTATAAAACACGGAGAATACAGTTACATTCGCGAAGCTCCAGCCGTTCGCGAGAAAACGATATCTATTCAGGAATACGGTGTATCGGCGCTTCTAAACTGCTGCTTTTGATGAAACTCGGTTTTCCCTGTGCAGAATAACGTATAAAACACGGAGAATACAGTTACATTCGCGAAGCTCCAGCCGTTCGCGAGAAACCGATATCTATTCAGGAATACGGTGTATCGGCGCTTCTAAACTGCTGCTTTTGATGAAACTTGGTTTTCCCTGTGCAGAATAACGTATAAAACACGGAGAATACAGTTACATTCGCGAAGCTCCAGCCGTTCGCGAGAAAACGATATCTATTCAGGAATACGGTGTATCGGCGCTTCTAAACTGCTGCTTTTGATGAAACTCGGTTTTCCCTGTGCAGAATAACGTATAAAACACGGAGAATACAGTTACATTCGCGAAGCTCCAGCCGTTCGCGAGAAAACGATATCTATTCAGGAATACGGTGTATCGGCGCTTCTAAACTGCTGCTTTTGATGAAACTTGGTTTTCCCTGTGCAGAATAACGTATAAAACACGGAGAATACAGTTACATTCGCGAAGCTCCAGCCGTTCGCGAGAAAACGATATCTATTCAGGAATACGGTGTATCGGCGCTTCTAAACTGCTGCTTTTGATGAAACTCGGTTTTCCCTGTGCAGAATAACGTATAAAACACGGAGAATACAGTTACATTCGCGAAGCTCCAGCCGTTCGCGAGAAAACGATATCTATTCAGGAATACGGTGTATCGGCGCTTCTAAACTGCTGCTTTTGATGAAACTTGGTTTTCCCTGTGCAGAATAACGTATAAAACACGGAGAATAAAGTTACATTCGCGAAGCTCCAGCCGTTCGCGAGAAAACGATATCTATTCAGGAATACGGTGTATCGGCGCTTCTAAACTGCTGCTTTTGATGAAACTTGGTTTTCCCTGTGCAGAATAACGTATAAAACACGGAGAATACAGTTACATTCGCGAAGCTCCAGCCGTTCGCGAGAAAACGATATCTATTCAGGAATACGGTGTATCGGCGCTTCTAAACTGCTGCTTTTGATGAAACTCGGTTTTCCCTGTGCAGAATAACGTATAAAACACGGAGAATACAGTTACATTCGCGAAGCTCCAGCCGTTCGCGAGAAAACGATATCTATTCAGGAATACGGTGTATCGGCGCTTCTAAACTGCTGCTTTTGATGAAACTTGGTTTTCCCTGTGCAGAATAACGTATAAAACACGGAGAACACAGTTACATTCGCGAAGCTCCAGCCGTTCGCGAGAAAACGATATCTATTCAGGAATACGGTGTATCGGCGCTTCTAAACTGCTGCTTTTGATGAAACTTGGTTTTCCCTGTGCAGAATAACGTATAAAACACGGAGAATAAAGTTACATTCGCGAAGCTCCAGCCGTTCGCGAGAAAACGATATCTATTCAGGAATACGGTGTATCGGCGCTTCTAAACTGCTGCTTTTGATGAAACTCGGTTTTCCCTGTGCAGAATAACGTATAAAACACGGAGAATACAGTTACATTCGCGAAGCTCCAGCCGTTCGCGAGAAAACGATATCTATTCAGGAATACGGTGTATCGGCGCTTCTAAACTGCTGCTTTTGATGAAACTTGGTTTTCCCTGTGCAGAATAACGTATAAAACACGGAGAATACAGTTACATTCGCGAAGCTCCAGCCGTTCGCGAGAAAACGATATCTATTCAGGAATACGGTGTATCGGCGCTTCTAAACTGCTGCTTTTGATGAAACTCGGTTTTCCCTGTGCAGAATAACGTATAAAACACGGAGAATACAGTTACATTCGCGAAGCTCCAGCCGTTCGCGAGAAAACGATATCTATTCAGGAATACGGTGTATCGGCGCTTCTAAACTGCTGCTTTTGATGAAACTTGGTTTTCCCTGTGCAGAATAACGTATAAAACACGGAGAATAAAGTTACATTCGCGAAGCTCCAGCCGTTCGCGAGAAAACGATATCTATTCAGGAATACGGTGTATCGGCGCTTCTAAACTGCTGCTTTTGATGAAACTCGGTTTTCCCTGTGCAGAATAACGTATAAAACACGGAGAATACAGTTACATTCGCGAAGCTCCAGCCGTTCGCGAGAAAACGATATCTATTCAGGAATACGGTGTATCGGCGCTTCTAAACTGCTGCTTTTGATGAAACTTGGTTTTCCCTGTGCAGAATAACGTATAAAACACGGAGAATACAGTTACATTCGCGAAGCTCCAGCCGTTCGCGAGAAAACGATATCTATTCAGGAATACGGTGTATCGGCGCTTCTAAACTGCTGCTTTTGATGAAACTTGGTTTTCCCTGTGCAGAATAACGTATAAAACACGGAGAATACAGTTACATTCGCGAAGCTCCAGCCGTTCGCGAGAAAACGATATCTATTCAGGAATACGGTGTTCGGCGCTTCTAAACTGCTGCTTTTGATGAAACTCGGTTTTCCCTGTGCAGAATAACGTATTGTGACGTCCCAGTCACGCGCCCACGCTGGCAGGCGGACATAGTTCGCAGCGCCGCCGCTAGAGGTCTCACTCATGTTCCCAAGTCTCTCACAAGTGCTCGCTACAGCACTCGTTCCAATATATACAAGTTCCAAGCATCCTCTAGTATCCCCCAGCGTCTAGGGCAGGGGTCGGCCACGCAGCCCTACTGATGAGTCTGTGGTCGACTCCAAGACGAAACGCTCCCCTCCCTTCATCTTTTCTGCCCCCTCACCGCATCGCTTCCTCCCCGGCAGCCTCCATTGCGCCCATGCAGTGGTACCTCGGTACGATACACTTGGGCGGCGAGGCAAGATCCCAATTCTAAGTTCGGCATCGCTCCCCTCCGCTACCGAGGGTTGACAATAAGCGAACCGGACGTAACAATCTGGTGGCAGCGGTGGGATATCGTCGGGGGGAAGCTCCTGCAAACGGCCTCGGTGAACGCTAGATGGAGTTAGCGTTCGATGCCGAGGGCGGCATCTTCGTTAGGGGGGAAGGTGTGACGTCCCAGTCACGCGCCCACGCTGGCAGGCGGACATAGTTCGCAGCGCCGCCGCTAGAGGTCTCACTCATGTTCCCAAGTCTCTCACAAGTGCTCGCTACAGCACTCGTTCCAATATATACAAGTTCCAAGCATCCTCTAGTATCCCCCAGCGTCTAGGGCAGGGGTCGGCCACGCAGCCCTACTGATGAGTCTGTGGTCGACTCCAAGACGAAACGCTCCCCTCCCTTCATCTTTTCTGCCCCCTCACCGCATCGCTTCCTCCCCGGCAGCCTCCATTGCGCCCATGCAGTGGTACCTCGGTACGATACACTTGGGCGGCGAGGCAAGATCCCAATTCTAAGTTCGGCATCGCTCCCCTCCGCTACCGAGGGTTGACAATAAGCGAACCGGACGTAACAGTATAAAACACGGAGAATACAGTTACATTCGCGAAGCTCCAGCCGTTCGCGAGAAAACGATATCTATTCAGGAATACGGTGTATCGGCGCTTCTAAACTGCTGCTTTTGATGAAACTCGGTTTTCCCTGTGCAGAATAACGTATAAAACACGGAGAATACAGTTACATTCGCGAAGCTCCAGCCGTTCGCGAGAAAACGATATCTATTCAGGAATACGGTGTATCGGCGCTTCTAAACTGCTGCTTTTGATGAAACTTGGTTTTCCCTGTGCAGAATAACGTATAAAACACGGAGAATACAGTTACATTCGCGAAGCTCCAGCCGTTCGCGAGAAAACGATATCTATTCAGGAATACGGTGTATCGGCGCTTCTAAACTGCTGCTTTTGATGAAACTCGGTTTTCCCTGTGCAGAATAACGTATAAAACACGGGGAATACAGTTACATTCGCGAAGCTCCAGCCGTTCGCGAGAAAACGATATCTATTCAGGAATACGGTGTATCGGCGCTTCTAAACTGCTGCTTTTGATGAAACTTGGTTTTCCCTGTGCAGAATAACGTATAAAACACGGAGAATAAAGTTACATTCGCGAAGCTCCAGCCGTTCGCGAGAAAACGATATCTATTCAGGAATACGGTGTATCGGCGCTTCTAAACTGCTGCTTTTGATGAAACTCGGTTTTCCCTGTGCAGAATAACGTATAAAACACGGAGAATACAGTTACATTCGCGAAGCTCCAGCCGTTCGCGAGAAAACGATATCTATTCAGGAATACGGTGTTCGGCGCTTCTAAACTGCTGCTTTTGATGAAACTCGGTTTTCCCTGTGCAGAATAACGTATAAAACACGGAGAATACAGTTACATTCGCGAAGCTCCAGCCGTTCGCGAGAAAACGATATCTATTCAGGAATACGGTGTATCGGCGCTTCTAAACTGCTGCTTTTGATGAAACTTGGTTTTCCCTGTGCAGAATAACGTATAAAACACGGAGAATACAGTTACATTCGCGAAGCTCCAGCCGTTCGCGAGAAAACGATATCTATTCAGGAATACGGTGTATCGGCGCTTCTAAACTGCTGCTTTTGATGAAACTCGGTTTTCCCTGTGCAGAATAACGTATAAAACACGGAGAATAAAGTTACATTCGCGAAGCTCCAGCCGTTCGCGAGAAAACGATATCTATTCAGGAATACGGTGTATCGGCGCTTCTAAACTGCTGCTTTTGATGAAACTCGGTTTTCCCTGTGCAGAATAACGTATAAAACACGGAGAATACAGTTACATTCGCGAAGCTCCAGCCGTTCGCGAGAAAACGATATCTATTCAGGAATACGGTGTATCGGCGCTTCTAAACTGCTGCTTTTGATGAAACTTGGTTTTCCCTGTGCAGAATAACGTATAAAACACGGAGAATACAGTTACATTCGCGAAGCTCCAGCCGTTCGCGAGAAAACGATATCTATTCAGGAATACGGTGTATCGGCGCTTCTAAACTGCTGCTTTTGATGAAACTTGGTTTTCCCTGTGCAGAATAACGTATAAAACACGGAGAATACAGTTACATTCGCGAAGCTCCAGCCGTTCGCGAGAAAACGATATCTATTCAGGAATACGGTGTATCGGCGCTTCTAAACTGCTGCTTTTGATGAAACTTGGTTTTCCCTGTGCAGAATAACGTATAAAACACGGAGAATAAAGTTACATTCGCGAAGCTCCAGCCGTTCGCGAGAAAACGATATCTATTCAGGAATACGGTGTATCGGCGCTTCTAAACTGCTGCTTTTGATGAAACTCGATTTTCCCTGTGCAGAATAACGTATAAAACACGGAGAATACAGTTACATTCGCGAAGCTCCAGCCGTTCGCGAGAAAACGATATCTATTCAGGAATACGGTGTATCGGCGCTTCTAAACTGCTGCTTTTGATGAAACTTGGTTTTCCCTGTGCAGAATAACGTATAAAACACGGAGAATACAGTTACATTCGCGAAGCTCCAGCCGTTCGCGAGAAAACGATATCTATTCAGGAATACGGTGTATCGGCGCTTCTAAACTGCTGCTTTTGATGAAACTCGGTTTTCCCTGTGCAGAATAACGTATAAAACACGGAGAATACAGTTACATTCGCGAAGCTCCAGCCGTTCGCGAGAAAACGATATCTATTCAGGAATACGGTGTATCGGCGCTTCTAAACTGCTGCTTTTGATGAAACTTGGTTTTCCCTGTGCAGAATAACGTATAAAACACGGAGAATACAGTTACATTCGCGAAGCTCCAGCCGTTCGCGAGAAAACGATATCTATTCAGGAATACGGTGTATCGGCCCTTCTAAACTGCTGCTTTTGATGAAACTTGGTTTTCCCTGTGCAGAATAACGTATAAAACACGGAGAATACAGTTACATTCGCGAAGCTCCAGCCGTTCGCGAGAAAACGATATCTATTCAGGAATACGGTGTATCGGCGCTTCTAAACTGCTGCTTTTGATGAAACTTGGTTTTCCCTGTGCAGAATAACGTATAAAACACGGAGAATACAGTTACATTCGCGAAGCTCCAGCCGTTCGCGAGAAAACGATATCTATTCAGGAATACGGTGTTCGGCGCTTCTAAACTGCTGCTTTTGATGAAACTCGGTTTTCCCTGTGCAGAATAACGTATAAAACACGGAGAATACAGTTACATTCGCGAAGCTCCAGCCGTTCGCGAGAAAACGATATCTATTCAGGAATACGGTGTATCGGCGCTTCTAAACTGCTGCTTTTGATGAAACTTGGTTTTCCCTGTGCAGAATAACGTATAAAACACGGAGAATACAGTTACATTCGCGAAGCTCCAGCCGTTCGCGAGAAAACGATATCTATTCAGGAATACGGTGTATCGGCGCTTCTAAACTGCTGCTTTTGATGAAACTTGGTTTTCCCTGTGCAGAATAACGTATAAAACACGGAGAATAAAGTTACATTCGCGAAGCTCCAGCCGTTCGCGAGAAAACGATATCTATTCAGGAATACGGTGTATCGGCGCTTCTAAACTGCTGCTTTTGATGAAACTCGGTTTTCCCTGTGCAGAATAACGTATAAAACACGGAGAATACAGTTACATTCGCGAAGCTCCAGCCGTTCGCGAGAAAACGATATCTATTCAGGAATACGGTGTATCGGCGCTTCTAAACTGCTGCTTTTGATGAAACTTGGTTTTCCCTGTGCAGAATAACGTATAAAACACGGAGAATACAGTTACATTCGCGAAGCTCCAGCCGTTCGCGAGAAAACGATATCTATTCAGGAATACGGTGTATCGGCGCTTCTAAACTGCTGCTTTTGATGAAACTCGGTTTTCCCTGTGCAGAATAACGTATAAAACACGGAGAATACAGTTACATTCGCGAAGCTCCAGCCGTTCGCGAGAAAACGATATCTATTCAGGAATACGGTGTATCGGCGCTTCTAAACTGCTGCTTTTGATGAAACTTGGTTTTCCCTGTGCAGAATAACGTATAAAACACGGAGAATACAGTTACATTCGCGAAGCTCCAGCCGTTCGCGAGAAAACGATATCTATTCAGGAATACGGTGTATCGGCGCTTCTAAACTGCTGCTTTTGATGAAACTTGGTTTTCCCTGTGCAGAATAACGTATAAAACACGGAGAATACAGTTACATTCGCGAAGCTCCAGCCGTTCGCGAGAAAACGATATCTATTCAGGAATACGGTGTATCGGCGCTTCTAAACTGCTGCTTTTGATGAAACTCGGTTTTCCCTGTGCAGAATAACGTATAAAACACGGAGAATACAGTTACATTCGCGAAGCTCCAGCCGTTCGCGAGAAAACGATATCTATTCAGGAATACGGTGTATCGGCGCTTCTAAACTGCTGCTTTTGATGAAACTTGGTTTTCCCTGTGCAGAATAACGTATAAAACACGGAGAATACAGTTACATTCGCGAAGCTCCAGCCGTTCGCGAGAAAACGATATCTATTCAGGAATACGGTGTATCGGCGCTTCTAAACTGCTGCTTTTGATGAAACTTGGTTTTCCCTGTGCAGAATAACGTATAAAACACGGAGAATAAAGTTACATTCGCGAAGCTCCAGCCGTTCGCGAGAAAACGATATCTATTCAGGAATACGGTGTATCGGCGCTTCTAAACTGCTGCTTTTGATGAAACTCGGTTTTCCCTGTGCAGAATAACGTATAAAACACGGAGAATACAGTTACATTCGCGAAGCTCCAGCCGTTCGCGAGAAAACGATATCTATTCAGGAATACGGTGTATCGGCGCTTCTAAACTGCTGCTTTTGATGAAACTTGGTTTTCCCTGTGCAGAATAACGTATAAAACACGGAGAATACAGTTACATTCGCGAAGCTCCAGCCGTTCGCGAGAAAACGATATCTATTCAGGAATACGGTGTATCGGCGCTTCTAAACTGCTGCTTTTGATGAAACTTGGTTTTCCCTGTGCAGAATAACGTATAAAACACGGAGAATACAGTTACATTCGCGAAGCTCCAGCCGTTCGCGAGAAAACGATATCTATTCAGGAATACGGTGTATCGGCGCTTCTAAACTGCTGCTTTTGATGAAACTTGGTTTTCCCTGTGCAGAATAACGTATAAAACACGGAGAATACAGTTACATTCGCGAAGCTCCAGCCGTTCGCGAGAAAACGATATCTATTCAGGAATACGGTGTATCGGCGCTTCTAAACTGCTGCTTTTGATGAAACTTGGTTTTCCCTGTGCAGAATAACGTATAAAACACGGAGAATACAGTTACATTCGCGAAGCTCCAGCCGTTCGCGAGAAAACGATATCTATTCAGGAATACGGTGTATCGGCGCTTCTAAACTGCTGCTTTTGATGAAACTTGGTTTTCCCTGTGCAGAATAACGTATAAAACACGGAGAATACAGTTACATTCGCGAAGCTCCAGCCGTTCGCGAGAAAACGATATCTATTCAGGAATACGGTGTATCGGCGCTTCTAAACTGCTGCTTTTGATGAAACTTGGTTTTCCCTGTGCAGAATAACGTATAAAACACGGAGAATACAGTTGCATTCGCGAAGCTCCAGCCGTTCGCGAGAAAACGATATCTATTCAGGAATACGGTGTATCGGCGCTTCTAAACTGCTGCTTTTGATGAAACTTGGTTTTCCCTGTGCAGAATAACGTATAAAACACGGAGAATACAGTTACATTCGCGAAGCTCCAGCCGTTCGCGAGAAAACGATATCTATTCAGGAATACGGTGTATCGGCGCTTCTAAACTGCTGCTTTTGATGAAACTCGGTTTTCCCTGTGCAGAATAACGTATAAAACACGGAGAATACAGTTACATTCGCGAAGCTCCAGCCGTTCGCGAGAAAACGATATCTATTCAGGAATACGGTGTATCGGCGCTTCTAAACTGCTGCTTTTGATGAAACTTGGTTTTCCCTGTGCAGAATAACGTATAAAACACGGAGAATACAGTTACATTCGCGAAGCTCCAGCCGTTCGCGAGAAAACGATATCTATTCAGGAATACGGTGTATCGGCGCTTCTAAACTGCTGCTTTTGATGAAACTTGGTTTTCCCTGTGCAGAATAACGTATAAAACACGGAGAATAAAGTTACATTCGCGAAGCTCCAGCCGTTCGCGAGAAAACGATATCTATTCAGGAATACGGTGTATCGGCGCTTCTAAACTGCTGCTTTTGATGAAACTCGGTTTTCCCTGTGCAGAATAACGTATAAAACACGGAGAATACAGTTACATTCGCGAAGCTCCAGCCGTTCGCGAGAAAACGATATCTATTCAGGAATACGGTGTATCGGCGCTTCTAAACTGCTGCTTTTGATGAACCTCGGTTTTCCCTGTGCAGAATAACGTATAAAACACGGAGAATACAGTTACATTCGCGAAGCTCCAGCCGTTCGCGAGAAAACGATATCTATTCAGGAATACGGTGTATCGGCGCTTCTAAACTGCTGCTTTTGATGAAACTTGGTTTTCCCTGTGCAGAATAACGTATAAAACACGGAGAATACAGTTACATTCGCGAAGCTCCAGCCGTTCGCGAGAAAACGATATCTATTCAGGAATACGGTGTATCGGCGCTTCTAAACTGCTGCTTTTGATGAAACTCGGTTTTCCCTGTGCAGAATAACGTATAAAACACGGAGAATACAGTTACATTCGCGAAGCTCCAGCCGTTCGCGAGAAAACGATATCTATTCAGGAATACGGTGTATCGGCGCTTCTAAACTGCTGCTTTTGATGAAACTTGGTTTTCCCTGTGCAGAATAACGTATAAAACACGGAGAATACAGTTACATTCGCGAAGCTCCAGCCGTTCGCGAGAAAACGATATCTATTCAGGAATACGGTGTATCGGCGCTTCTAAACTGCTGCTTTTGATGAAACTTGGTTTTCCCTGTGCAGAATAACGTATAAAACACGGAGAATAAAGTTACATTCGCGAAGCTCCAGCCGTTCGCGAGAAAACGATATCTATTCAGGAATACGGTGTATCGGCGCTTCTAAACTGCTGCTTTTGATGAAACTCGGTTTTCCCTGTGCAGAATAACGTATAAAACACGGAGAATACAGTTACATTCGCGAAGCTCCAGCCGTTCGCGAGAAAACGATATCTATTCAGGAATACGGTGTATCGGCGCTTCTAAACTGCTGCTTTTGATGAAACTTGGTTTTCCCTGTGCAGAATAACGTATAAAACACGGAGAATACAGTTACATTCGCGAAGCTCCAGCCGTTCGCGAGAAAACGATATCTATTCAGGAATACGGTGTATCGGCGCTTCTAAACTGCTGCTTTTGATGAAACTCGGTTTTCCCTGTGCAGAATAACGTATAAAACACGGAGAATACAGTTACATTCGCGAAGCTCCAGCCGTTCGCGAGAAAACGATATCTATTCAGGAATACGGTGTATCGGCGCTTCTAAACTGCTGCTTTTGATGAAACTTGGTTTTCCCTGTGCAGAATAACGTATAAAACACGGAGAATACAGTTACATTCGCGAAGCTCCAGCCGTTCGCGAGAAAACGATATCTATTCAGGAATACGGTGTATCGGCGCTTCTAAACTGCTGCTTTTGATGAAACTCGGTTTTCCCTGTGCAGAATAACGTATAAAACACGGAGAATACAGTTACATTCGCGAAGCTCCAGCCGTTCGCGAGAAAACGATATCTATTCAGGAATACGGTGTATCGGCGCTTCTAAACTGCTGCTTTTGATGAAACTTGGTTTTCCCTGTGCAGAATAACGTATAAAACACGGAGAATACAGTTACATTCGCGAAGCTCCAGCCGTTCGCGAGAAAACGATATCTATTCAGGAATACGGTGTATCGGCGCTTCTAAACTGCTGCTTTTGATGAAACTCGGTTTTCCCTGTGCAGAATAACGTATAAAACACGGAGAATACAGTTACATTCGCGAAGCTCCAGCCGTTCGCGAGAAAACGATATCTATTCAGGAATACGGTGTATCGGCGCTTCTAAACTGCTGCTTTTGATGAAACTTGGTTTTCCCTGTGCAGAATAACGTATAAAACACGGAGAATACAGTTACATTCGCGAAGCTCCAGCCGTTCGCGAGAAAACGATATCTATTCAGGAATACGGTGTATCGGCGCTTCTAAACTGCTGCTTTTGATGAAACTTGGTTTTCCCTGTGCAGAATAACGTATAAAACACGGAGAATACAGTTACATTCGCGAAGCTCCAGCCGTTCGCGAGAAAACGATATCTATTCAGGAATACGGTGTATCGGCGCTTCTAAACTGCTGCTTTTGATGAAACTTGGTTTTCCCTGTGCAGAATAACGTATAAAACACGGAGAATACAGTTACATTCGCGAAGCTCCAGCCGTTCGCAAGAAAACGATATCTATTCAGGAATACGGTGTATCGGCGCTTCTAAACTGCTGCTTTTGATGAAACTTGGTTTTCCCTGTGCAGAATAACGTATAAAACACGGAGAATACAGTTACATTCGCGAAGCTCCAGCCGTTCGCGAGAAAACGATATCTATTCAGGAATACGGTGTATCGGCGCTTCTAAACTGCTGCTTTTGATGAAACTTGGTTTTCCCTGTGCAGAATAACGTATAAAACACGGAGAATACAGTTACATTCGCGAAGCTCCAGCCGTTCGCGAGAAAACGATATCTATTCAGGAATACGGTGTATCGGCGCTTCTAAACTGCTGCTTTTGATGAAACTTGGTTTTCCCTGTGCAGAATAACGTATAAAACACGGAGAATACAGTTGCATTCGCGAAGCTCCAGCCGTTCGCGAGAAAACGATATCTATTCAGGAATACGGTGTATCGGCGCTTCTAAACTGCTGCTTTTGATGAAACTTGGTTTTCCCTGTGCAGAATAACGTATAAAACACGGAGAATACAGTTACATTCGCGAAGCTCCAGCCGTTCGCGAGAAAACGATATCTATTCAGGAATACGGTGTATCGGCGCTTCTAAACTGCTGCTTTTGATGAAACTCGGTTTTCCCTGTGCAGAATAACGTATAAAACACGGAGAATACAGTTACATTCGCGAAGCTCCAGCCGTTCGCGAGAAAACGATATCTATTCAGGAATACGGTGTATCGGCGCTTCTAAACTGCTGCTTTTGATGAAACTCGGTTTTCCCTGTGCAGAATTAACAACACGGAGATACAGTTTACATTCGCGAAGCTCCAGCCGTTCGCGAGGTCGGAAAACGATATCTATTCAGGAATACGGTGTATCGGCGCTTCTAAACTGCTGCTTTTGATGAAACTTGGTTTTCCCTGTGCAGAATAACGTATAAAACACGGAGAATACAGTTACATTCGCGAAGCTCCAGCCGTTCGCGAGAAAACGATATCTATTCAGGAATACGGTGTATCGGCGCTTCTAAACTGCTGCTTTTGATGAAACTTGGTTTTCCCTGTGCAGAATAACGTATAAAACACGGGGAATACAGTTACATTCGCGAAGCTCCAGCCGTTCGCGGAGAAAACGATATCTATTACAGGAATACGGTGTATCGGCGCTTCTAAACTGCTGCTTTTGATGAAACTTGGTTTTCCCTGTGCAGAATAACGTATAAAACACGGAGAATAAAGTTACATTCGCGAAGCTCCAGCCGTTCGCGAGAATACGATATCTATTCAGGAATACGGTGTATCGGCGCTTCTAAACTGCTGCTTTCTGATGAAACTTGGTTTTCCCTGTGCAGAATAACGTATAAAACACGGAGAATACAGTTACATTCGCGAAGCTCCAGCTGTTCGCGAGAAAACGATATCTATTCAGGAATACGGTGTATCGGCGCTTCTAACCTGCTGCTTTTGATGAAACTTGGTTTTCCCTGTGCAGATAACGTATAAAACACGGAGAATACAGTTACATTCGCGAAGCTCCAGCCGTTCGCGAGAGAAACGATATCTATTCAGGAATACGGTGTATCGGCGCTTCTAAACTGCTGCTTTTGATGAAACTCGGTTTTCCCTGTGCAGAATAACGTATAAAACACGGAGAATACAGTTACATTCGCGAAGCTCCAGCCGTTCGCGAGGAAACGATATCTATTCAGGAATACGGTGTATCGGCGCTTCTAAACTGCTGCTTTTGATGAAACTTGGTTTTCCCTGTGCAGAATAACGTATAAAACACGGAGAATACAGTTACATTCGCGAAGCTCCAGCCGTTCGCGAGAAAACGATATCTATTCAGGAATACGGTGTATCGGCGCTTCTAAACTGCTGCTTTTGATGAAACTCGGTTTTCCCTCTGCAGAATAACGTATAAAACACGGAGAATACAGTTACATTCGCGAAGCTCCAGCCGTTCGCGAGAAAACGATATCTATTCAGGAATACGGTGTATCGGCGCTTCTAAACTGCTGCTTTTGATGAAACTTGGTTTTCCCTGTGCAGAATAACGTATAAAACACGGAGAATACAGTTACATTCGCGAAGCTCCAGCCGTTCGCGAGAAAACGATATCTATTCAGGAATACGGTGTATCGGCGCTTCTAAACTGCTGCTTTTGATGAAACTCGGTTTTCCCTGTGCAGAATAACGTATAAAACACGGAGAATACAGTTACATTCGCGAAGCTCCAGCCGTTCGCGAGAAAACGATATCTATTCAGGAATACGGTGTATCGGCGCTTCTAAACTGCTGCTTTTGATGAAACTTGGTTTTCCCTGTGCAGAATAACGTATAAAACACGGAGAATACAGTTACATTCGCGAAGCTCCAGCCGTTCGCGAGAAAACGATATCTATTCAGGAATACGGTGTATCGGCGCTTCTAAACTGCTGCTTTTGATGAAACTCGGTTTTCCCTGTGCAGAATAACGTATAAAACACGGAGAATACAGTTACATTCGCGAAGCTCCAGCCGTTCGCGAGAAAACGATATCTATTCAGGAATACGGTGTATCGGCGCTTCTAAACTGCTGCTTTTGATGAAACTTGGTTTTCCCTGCGCAGAATAACGTATAAAACGCGGAGAATAAAGTTATATTCGCGAAGCTCCAGCCGTTCGCGAGAAAACGATATCTATTCAGGAATACGGTGTATCGGCGCTTCTAAACTGCTGCTTTTGATGAAACTCGGTTTTCCCTGTGCAGAATAACGTATAAAACACGGAGAATACAGTTACATTCGCGAAGCTCCAGCCGTTCGCGAGAAAACGATATCTATTCAGGAATACGGTGTATCGGCGCTTCTAAACTGCTGCTTTTGATGAAACTTGGTTTTCCCTGTGCAGAATAACGTATAAAACACGGAGAATAAAGTTACATTCGCGAAGCTCCAGCCGTTCGCGAGAAAACGATATCTATTCAGGAATACGGTGTATCGGCGCTTCTAAACTGCTGCTTTTGATGAAACTTGGTTTTCCCTGTGCAGAATAACGTATAAAACACGGAGAATAAAGTTACATTCGCGAAGCTCCAGCCGTTCGCGAGAAAACGATATCTATTCAGGAATACGGTGTATCGGCGCTTCTAAACTGCTGCTTTTGATGAAACTTGGTTTTCCCTGTGCAGAATAACGTATAAAACACGGAGAATAAAGTTACATTCGCGAAGCTCCAGCCGTTCGCGAGAAAACGATATCTATTCAGGAATACGGTGTATCGGCGCTTCTAAACTGCTGCTTTTGATGAAACTTGGTTTTCCCTGTGCAGAATAACGTATAAAACACGGAGAATAAAGTTACATTCGCGAAGCTCCAGCCGTTCGCGAGAAAACGATATCTATTCAGGAATACGGTGTATCGGCGCTTCTAAACAGCTGCTTTTGATGAAACTTGGTTTTCCCTGTGCAGAATAACGTATAAAACACGGAGAATACAGTTACATTCGCGAAGCTCCAGCCGTTCGCGAGAAAACGATATCTATTCAGGAATACGGTGTATCGGCGCTTCTAAACTGCTGCTTTTGATGAAACTTGGTTTTCCCTGTGCAGAATAACGTATAAAACACGGAGAATACAGTTACATTCGCGAAGCTCCAGCCGTTCGCGAGAAAACGATATCTATTCAGGAATACGGTGTATCGGCGCTTCTAAACTGCTGCTTTTGATGAAACTTGGTTTTCCCTGTGCAGAATAACGTATAAAACACGGAGAATACAGTTACATTCGCGAAGCTCCAGCCGTTCGCGAGAAAACGATATCTATTCAGGAATACGGTGTATCGGCGCTTCTAAACTGCTGCTTTTGATGAAACTTGGTTTTCCCTGTGCAGAATAACGTATAAAACACGGAGAATACAGTTACATTCGCGAAGCTCCAGCCGTTCGCGAGAAAACGATATCTATTCAGGAATACGGTGTATCGGCGCTTCTAAACTGCTGCTTTTGATGAAACTCGGTTTTCCCTGTGCAGAATAACGTATAAAACACGGAGAATACAGTTACATTCGCGAAGCTCCAGCCGTTCGCGAGAAAACGATATCTATTCAGGAATACGGTGTATCGGCGCTTCTAAACTGCTGCTTTTGATGAAACTTGGTTTTCCCTGCGCAGAATAACGTATAAAACGCGGAGAATAAAGTTATATTCGCGAAGCTCCAGCCGTTCGCGAGAAAACGATATCTATTCAGGAATACGGTGTATCGGCGCTTCTAAACTGCTGCTTTTGATGAAACTCGGTTTTCCCTGTGCAGAATAACGTATAAAACACGGAGAATACAGTTACATTCGCGAAGCTCCAGCCGTTCGCGAGAAAACGATATCTATTCAGGAATACGGTGTATCGGCGCTTCTAAACTGCTGCTTTTGATGAAACTTGGTTTTCCCTGTGCAGAATAACGTATAAAACACGGAGAATACAGTTACATTCGCGAAGCTCCAGCCGTTCGCGAGAAAACGATATCTATTCAGGAATACGGTGTATCGGCGCTTCTAAACTGCTGCTTTTGATGAAACTTGGTTTTCCCTGTGCAGAATAACGTATAAAACACGGAGAATAAAGTTACATTCGCGAAGCTCCAGCCGTTCGCGAGAAAACGATATCTATTCAGGAATACGGTGTATCGGCGCTTCTAAACAGCTGCTTTTGATGAAACTTGGTTTTCCCTGTGCAGAATAACGTATAAAACACGGAGAATACAGTTACATTCGCGAAGCTCCAGCCGTTCGCGAGAAAACGATATCTATTCAGGAATACGGTGTATCGGCGCTTCTAAACTGCTGCTTTTGATGAAACTTGGTTTTCCCTGTGCAGAATAACGTATAAAACACGGAGAATACAGTTACATTCGCGAAGCTCCAGCCGTTCGCGAGAAAACGATATCTATTCAGGAATACGGTGTATCGGCGCTTCTAAACTGCTGCTTTTGATGAAACTTGGTTTTCCCTGTGCAGAATAACGTATAAAACACGGAGAATACAGTTACATTCGCGAAGCTCCAGCCGTTCGCGAGAAAACGATATCTATTCAGGAATACGGTGTATCGGCGCTTCTAAACTGCTGCTTTTGATGAAACTTGGTTTTCCCTGTGCAGAATAACGTATAAAACACGGAGAATACAGTTGCATTCGCGAAGCTCCAGCCGTTCGCGAGAAAACGATATCTATTCAGGAATACGGTGTATCGGCGCTTCTAAACTGCTGCTTTTGATGAAACTTGGTTTTCCCTGTGCAGAATAACGTATAAAACACGGAGAATACAGTTACATTCGCGAAGCTCCAGCCGTTCGCGAGAAAACGATATCTATTGTTACGTCCCAGGACAGGAAAATGCCTGAAAATATTTTTTTTTTATTTATTATTTTATTTCAAACCAAACTCCTCCATTTTTCTTAAAAACATAAGGTCAGTATTAGCATTAAGGAATACTTAGCTATAGGGTAGTAAGGAGAGACAGAAACACTGAAAGAGAAAAATATCAATATTAATAATTAAGATATTTACTTACTTAACACGTATCTCTAGATGTTACTCCAGGAAAAAACCTGAAACCAAAGAAAAAGAATAATTAGTATAAATTAGGAACATATACAAATATTGAGAAATTAATATTCCTATAAAGGATAACCAACCTGAAAAGAAAGGTTATTAAAACACTTACATATACAGCAACAGAGACCTGAAAAGAAAAACAAATTAGAATATGTAAAAATATGTAAATAGTTCAATCTTACCTGTACAGTACAAAAACCTGAAAAAGAAACAAATAATAATATTAGTCTCATTAGGATAAATATTAGTAACGATTCACAACAATTACTTACCAGTAAAAAATATTATTACTTACCAGTAACATGGGAATATTTATAAATGTTGTAAACATTTATGAATGTTTCTAAAAACCTGAAAAGAAAGTAGAAATAATTAATAACATAAGTAACATATCTTAGAATTAAGGCTATTATTACTGTATAACGATACTCTCTATTTTTGCAACAACCACCAGTCTACCTGTAAAATAATTGCAACAATTGTTAAAGGTATTACATATGTAAGAATAAGTATAATAAAATACATCTGACCACCGCGACAAGGACACCGGGTATGTAGTAGGGGAAGATCATAGTAACGCTTTGCGCCGCTAGATGGCGAGGTGGCGCACCGCGCTCTCTCGCCACTGAATACGCATAGCGGCTACAATAAGCTCGGTGTTTCGAGCGCTTGAGAGTCAGTTACGGGTTATCAGTTACCAGTTACCAGTTACGAGTTACCAGTAGTAAGTAAATTCGAGTTGACGCCAAGTATCCTTGTCACCGTGAAGAAGTACTAGTAAGAACGGGAGTCTCCTTTCTTTTCCTACCTGGCATCGTGAGCCTAACGGCTCCTGCCCACCGATGGCATCGTGAGCCTAACGGCTCCTGTCCACCAATGGCATTGTGAGCCTACCGGCTTCTGTCCACCGATGGCATCGTGAGCCTAACGGCTCCTGTCCACCAATGGCATTGTGAGCCTACCGGCTTCTGTCCACCGATGGCATCGTGAGCCTAACGGCTCCTGTCCACCAATGGCATTGTGAGCCTACCGGCTTCTGTCCACCGATGGCATCGTGAGCCTAACGGCTTCTGTCCACCAATGGCATTGTGAGCCTAACGGCTTCTGTCCTACGATTCACAAGGCAGTATTGCGAGCCTCACGGCTTCTGCTGTCACACTCAGTTGGCATCGCGAGCCTCACGGCTCCTGTCATACTACCTTCCTATAACACTGACACACACACACGTACATATATTAGAGTCTCACTTATAGTTGATAGATCCTTATTAAAATTCCCGTTAAGCTTAGCTATATACATACATATATATATATATATATATATATTTTTCCTCTTCTTACTACGATAACGCTAAACTCTTATGGGGCGGAAAAACCATCGCTCGGGCCATCAAGCTCGCGCGCGCCGTCAATTGGCCAAGCTCCACGGTCACGGAGATTTTAATCCTGCTGTCCTAGACCCAAACAAAGAGAATACAGAGCCGTATATCCCAGAACCTAAAAATGATCCAACCTTTAAGGTTCCTCAGTATATCCCAACAAAAAAACGTATCCTCAAATCCCAACCAAGGCCTGCCCTACTAAAATTTCCTGCTCAATTATACAAACCTATAACTCTTCAAACTTCCGTCGGTCCTTCCAGACAATCCTCCTTCAAAGAACTCCTAAGTACCATAGCGCACGAATTTCCTGCTCCTCCTTCCCTCATAGCTCCTTTTCCACCATCACCATGCAGTGTCCAATCTTCCTCAAAGCCCGCAAGTCCTACATATATAAAACCTCTAATTCATTTTCGCCCAGTTTCCATTAGTTACCCTCCTCCTAACGAACCGTTCATTCCGTTCCATATTATACCTCCTTACCGTATTCTTTAAACGTAACTTCTATCACCCGCTACGCCCTTCCGCTCGGGGTTCCACGCACACATCCTACAATTAAATCAAATCCAGTATTATGTACAGCATAATTATTATTTCAACTTACCCGGTAACAACAGTTACGTTCTCTTCTTACATGCTGCTTAACAGCTCGTAGCCTAAAATTATAAGAAAAATAATTATTAGACGCGCCAATTTAGACTTACATGATCACAGTATTCTTTGCCGGTTTACTCGGCCTTCTGGTCATCGCTCCTCAACCTGGAAAAAAGAAGGGTTATATAATACAAATTAAAATTTCTTTATTAACTACTTACCCAGTACAATAATTTTTCTCTGGATTCCATATCCTGGCTTCTCGTTTCTTGACCAAAAAAAAAAGGGGGATTAATTAAAATACATTA
Source organism: Ectemnius continuus (assembly GCA_910591665.1). Taxonomy (NCBI): domain Eukaryota; kingdom Metazoa; phylum Arthropoda; class Insecta; order Hymenoptera; family Crabronidae; genus Ectemnius; species Ectemnius continuus. Next base: position 33,857 of record CAJUYD010000021.1, read on the forward strand.
AAATTTCACACCCTTACTCTGCACCTCCTGCAACACAGGACGTAACAGAAGGAGTAGTGGAAAATTTGGTGACAGCGGTGGGATTTTCGATAAAGTACCAATTGCGTCCGTATTAAACTCCTGTTTCGTTATCTAATCACGTCCTATACTAATCATTCAAAATGAGTGAACCTACAACTCCCTCGAGCGAAGACCAGGGCCCTTCAGGCGCAAAATTGAGTAACCAGCCCACTCCCGAAACATCAGGCTATAAGACCAAAACTTCCCTCAACGAAACAACAGCGTCACAACTCGCAGCGCAGTTACTATCCATACAAAACTCCTTAGATTTACTTTCTCTCAGGATACCCACTGCGTCCAGCACCCCAGATAAACGCTCTGAAACAAACAGTAACCCTCAAATTAGTATAAAGGATGCCGTTGAATTCGTACCAGTATTCGATGGACAAAATATTAGTGTATTACAATTCTCCCGTGCCTGCAAACGCGCCAAATCGATGGTATCTCCGTACGTAGAACCTCAATTAGTCAAATTCCTTCAAAATAAATTACAAGGTCATGCGTATCTAGCTGTCGAAGACAGAATATTTAATTCGCTAGATGAATTACTCTCGCGACTAAAAAGCGTATTCTCCCCAGCAAAATCTTCAAATCAATACAGAGGAGAACTCGCTAACATAACCAAACTCCCTACAGAGAATATTCTAGACTATATAGGACGCGTTAAAGACTTACGATCAGCCATATTAGAGGAAGAACAGGATCGTTACGCTACATTTTTCCCCCAATTAGCCATTACTATCGACGAATTAACATTAGAATCCTTTTTGAATGGCTTACCTCCGGAGATCCGAGTCCAAATGAACATAGTAGGATATAAGACACTCGAGCAGGCATTCGACGCCGCTATCACGGCCGCAAAACAAGTGGAATCCGACCGTATACGATTCCATGGAGCTCCTGCTCCCTTACAATCAGCCTCCGTAGTATGTCAAATCTGTAACAAACCAAATCATACAGCGACTCAATGTTGGCATCTTAATTCTGCTAGACCGAATAAGCCGGCTCCAAATAATTCACACACGAATCGTCCCTTTAACCCACAACAATTATTTTGTAATTACTGCAAAGCCAACGGACATACGATAACCCAATGCCGTATAAGGCCTGTAAATAATACTCACCGCGACTCGGGAAACGGGCAGCAGTCCCCTTCACAACCGGACGAGCGTCGGGGACAAGCAATCTACCACCTCAGTCCGACAACACAGCCAGAATCAACTACCACAAGTTCCACGAGCCAATCCACAGAATAATAAAAATTGCATCACTTAAAAGCAATCGAGTGCCTTCAGTAACACTCTTCTCGGCTCAATTCCTTTCCCCGCGAAGTTTTATGGTAGACTCTGGTGCTGAAATTAATTTAATTAAAATAAGTTGTATAAAACCGAACGTTCCTATTATTCATAAGGACCCATTATTTTTAGAAGGTATTACCAACCACGTAGTTCCTACCTTAGGCTATATTAACGCGAATATAAATAATAATTTTGCCATATTCTACCTTGTACCCGAAGACTTCCCCATCGCACAAGATGGAATAATAGGTTCCGAATTCCTCATCAGCCATAATGCATCCATTAATTATTCCAAAGAAAAACTCATCGTACAAAATATCAAAATTCCATTCACGCACTCATTAAAACCAACTGAAAATAACTTCTTTCAAAAACAAGTTCCAGAAGGAAAAATTCAAGTACAAAAAATTCAAGACCAACCTAAAAATCAAACAGAGGTTTCTATCCACACCATTAAGCCATCCTCATACTCATCTACTCTAAAGCCATGTACCAATAAAAGTGAATCTCCCATTCTTACCTCTGCCAAAAGAGCAGAATCAAATCTTTTACCTTCCAAAGAGGATATTTCCCCAAAAATAGGAGGAAATATACCTCTCAAAACTCAAACAGAGTCTACGAGCTCTCCTTTAAACGTTGATTCACCTAAAAAAGTACATGACTTACCTAAAAATTCTATAGATGGTTCTAATACAAATACAAAATCTACAAACCTCTTCTCTTGTCTTGAAACCCTAAAAATACAAACCAATAGTCCTTCTGAGTGCTCTCCATCCATGTACGATAACCCAGACTTCTATGGTTCTCAACCTAAAAAGAAAAAAATAGTTCATTATCAGAAAAATAAGTCAGCCAAACCACTAATACGTCTTAAAATTAATTATAAGGAAATATGCGATTTTTTAGGTTTTAATCTTGCGGATACACGTAGCATAAATAAGTATCATACACTTCTTCACTGGCTTCATAACCCCCCGTCAAGACCATTTCAATGTTCACCGAAGTATAATCTCAACGCCCTATACCAGCCAGGAAGATCAACACTGAATTTTAATGTACTTTCTCGCAACGTTCTCCCTATTCGTCCCCGATCATCATCCGAGTCGTCTGAAAATTCTCCAAAACGACCACATTTATCTTCATCATCGAGCGACGAAATATTTGATCGACCCCTGAAACGAGAAACACAATCTTCATTCAACGATTCCTCAAAGGAATTTCCTGCTAGGAAAATACACCCAAAGCATATACGCTGGCGACTGAAGCTGATTGAATACGACTACACCATTCAATATCAACCTGGAAAAACAAACGTCGTTGCCGATGCACTTTCTCGTAATGTACCTGAAAAAAACGCTGTACCTCCAAACAACACAAAGCCATCCGCTGGATCCAAACCACCACCAACTAGTACATCTTCAAAAGATTGTCCCGACCAGTTTAACGAACTACCTAAGACAGGAAGTTTAATGAGCATAGAAGATTCCCAAGATCCGCTATCGTCAAGGAAGGATAATAATACCTTCTTTCTAACAAGCAATGGATCTCCTATAGATTCGGCAACAGAAGACCTTCTCCGGGTTCAAGGCATCCAAAACCTGAAAAATCTTACAGTTGGAAAAGCACAAGCCATACAAAAATCGGGTTATCAATATATCGCCTTACCCATCAAGGAATCCAAGGACTCTGGGCTGAATTGTGAAATATTAAGGGAAGTCATCTCCTCGCTCAAAACCCTAATCGTACAACTGGAAATAACTACGCTTAGTATGCCCAAGATACATCGTATAAATGGGATAAGTTGGACCACAATCTTTAACCAAGTGAAGGAAGCGGTAGAAGACCAATTAACAAAACTCACCATATGCATTCCTAATTACCAGAAGAATTTGACGACTCATGTTGTCAACGAGGAAAATGGAAATCAGCAGGAAACAAACCTACGGGAATAGCGTTTTTAGTAAGGGAACATTCGAGAAACAGTGCATTAAAATCAGTAAACAGAAACCCATGGAAGAAGCATGAAGTCATCTCACCGCATCAAGGAAAAACCCTCCCAATTATCTTGTACTGTGAAGCCAGCTAGAAAAAAAAGAGAAATCTCTTTTTTTTTAGAAAAAGGGGGGAGGTGTTACGTCCCAGGACAGGAAAATGCCTGAAAATATTTTTTTTTTATTTATTATTTTATTTCAAACCAAACTCCTCCATTTTTCTTAAAAACATAAGGTCAGTATTAGCATTAAGGAATACTTAGCTATAGGGTAGTAAGGAGAGACAGAAACACTGAAAGAGAAAAATATCAATATTAATAATTAAGATATTTACTTACTTAACACGTATCTCTAGATGTTACTCCAGGAAAAAACCTGAAACCAAAGAAAAAGAATAATTAGTATAAATTAGGAACATATACAAATATTGAGAAATTAATATTCCTATAAAGGATAACCAACCTGAAAAGAAAGGTTATTAAAACACTTACATATACAGCAACAGAGACCTGAAAAGAAAAACAAATTAGAATATGTAAAAATATGTAAATAGTTCAATCTTACCTGTACAGTACAAAAACCTGAAAAAGAAACAAATAATAATATTAGTCTCATTAGGATAAATATTAGTAACGATTCACAACAATTACTTACCAGTAAAAAATATTATTACTTACCAGTAACATGGGAATATTTATAAATGTTGTAAACATTTATGAATGTTTCTAAAAACCTGAAAAGAAAGTAGAAATAATTAATAACATAAGTAACATATCTTAGAATTAAGGCTATTATTACTGTATAACGATACTCTCTATTTTTGCAACAACCACCAGTCTACCTGTAAAATAATTGCAACAATTGTTAAAGGTATTACATATGTAAGAATAAGTATAATAAAATACATCTGACCACCGCGACAAGGACACCGGGTATGTAGTAGGGGAAGATCATAGTAACGCTTTGCGCCGCTAGATGGCGAGGTGGCGCACCGCGCTCTCTCGCCACTGAATACGCATAGCGGCTACAATAAGCTCGGTGTTTCGAGCGCTTGAGAGTCAGTTACGGGTTATCAGTTACCAGTTACCAGTTACGAGTTACCAGTAGTAAGTAAATTCGAGTTGACGCCAAGTATCCTTGTCACCGTGAAGAAGTACTAGTAAGAACGGGAGTCTCCTTTCTTTTCCTACCTGGCATCGTGAGCCTAACGGCTCCTGCCCACCGATGGCATCGTGAGCCTAACGGCTCCTGTCCACCAATGGCATTGTGAGCCTACCGGCTTCTGTCCACCGATGGCATCGTGAGCCTAACGGCTCCTGTCCACCAATGGCATTGTGAGCCTACCGGCTTCTGTCCACCGATGGCATCGTGAGCCTAACGGCTCCTGTCCACCAATGGCATTGTGAGCCTACCGGCTTCTGTCCACCGATGGCATCGTGAGCCTCACGGCTCCTGTCATACTACCTTCCTATAACACTGACACACACACACGTACATATATTAGAGTCTCACTTATAGTTGATAGATCCTTATTAAAATTCCCGTTAAGCTTAGCTATATACATACATATATATATATATATATATATTTTTCCTCTTCTTACTACGATAACGCTAAACTCTTATGGGGCGGAAAAACCATCGCTCGGGCCATCAAGCTCGCGCGCGCCGTCAATTGGCCAAGCTCCACGGTCACGGAGATTTTAATCCTGCTGTCCTAGACCCAAACAAAGAGAATACAGAGCCGTATATCCCAGAACCTAAAAATGATCCAACCTTTAAGGTTCCTCAGTATATCCCAACAAAAAAACGTATCCTCAAATCCCAACCAAGGCCTGCCCTACTAAAATTTCCTGCTCAATTATACAAACCTATAACTCTTCAAACTTCCGTCGGTCCTTCCAGACAATCCTCCTTCAAAGAACTCCTAAGTACCATAGCGCACGAATTTCCTGCTCCTCCTTCCCTCATAGCTCCTTTTCCACCATCACCATGCAGTGTCCAATCTTCCTCAAAGCCCGCAAGTCCTACATATATAAAACCTCTAATTCATTTTCGCCCAGTTTCCATTAGTTACCCTCCTCCTAACGAACCGTTCATTCCGTTCCATATTATACCTCCTTACCGTATTCTTTAAACGTAACTTCTATCACCCGCTACGCCCTTCCGCTCGGGGTTCCACGCACACATCCTACAATTAAATCAAATCCAGTATTATGTACAGCATAATTATTATTTCAACTTACCCGGTAACAACAGTTACGTTCTCTTCTTACATGCTGCTTAACAGCTCGTAGCCTAAAATTATAAGAAAAATAATTATTAGACGCGCCAATTTAGACTTACATGATCACAGTATTCTTTGCCGGTTTACTCGGCCTTCTGGTCATCGCTCCTCAACCTGGAAAAAAGAAGGGTTATATAATACAAATTAAAATTTCTTTATTAACTACTTACCCAGTACAATAATTTTTCTCTGGATTCCATATCCTGGCTTCTCGTTTCTTGACCAAAAAAAAAAGGGGGATTAATTAAAATACATTAAAATTTCACACCCTTACTCTGCACCTCCTGCAACACAGGACGTAACACTATTCAGGAATACGGTGTATCGGCGCTTCTAAACTGCTGCTTTTGATGAAACTTGGTTTTCCCTGTGCAGAATAACGTATAAAACACGGAGAATACAGTTACATTCGCGAAGCTCCAGCCGTTCGCGAGAAAACGATATCTATTCAGGAATACGGTGTATCGGCGCTTCTAAACTGCTGCTTTTGATGAAACTCGGTTTTCCCTGTGCAGAATAACGTATAAAACACGGAGAATACAGTTACATTCGCGAAGCTCCAGCCGTTCGCGAGAAAACGATATCTATTCAGGAATACGGTGTATCGGCGCTTCTAAACTGCTGCTTTTGATGAAACTTGGTTTTCCCTGCGCAGAATAACGTATAAAACGCGGAGAATAAAGTTATATTCGCGAAGCTCCAGCCGTTCGCGAGAAAACGATATCTATTCAGGAATACGGTGTATCGGCGCTTCTAAACTGCTGCTTTTGATGAAACTCGGTTTTCCCTGTGCAGAATAACGTATAAAACACGGAGAATACAGTTACATTCGCGAAGCTCCAGCCGTTCGCGAGAAAACGATATCTATTCAGGAATACGGTGTATCGGCGCTTCTAAACTGCTGCTTTTGATGAAACTTGGTTTTCCCTGTGCAGAATAACGTATAAAACACGGAGAATACAGTTACATTCGCGAAGCTCCAGCCGTTCGCGAGAAAACGATATCTATTCAGGAATACGGTGTATCGGCGCTTCTAAACTGCTGCTTTTGATGAAACTCGGTTTTCCCTGTGCAGAATAACGTATAAAACACGGAGAATACAGTTACATTCGCGAAGCTCCAGCCGTTCGCGAGAAAACGATATCTATTCAGGAATACGGTGTATCGGCGCTTCTAAACTGCTGCTTTTGATGAAACTTGGTTTTCCCTGTGCAGAATAACGTATAAAACACGGAGAATACAGTTACATTCGCGAAGCTCCAGCCGTTCGCGAGAAAACGATATCTATTCAGGAATACGGTGTATCGGCGCTTCTAAACTGCTGCTTTTGATGAAACTTGGTTTTCCCTGTGCAGAATAACGTATAAAACACGGAGAATACAGTTACATTCGCGAAGCTCCAGCCGTTCGCGAGAAAACGATATCTATTCAGGAATACGGTGTATCGGCGCTTCTAAACTGCTGCTTTTGATGAAACTTGGTTTTCCCTGTGCAGAATAACGTATAAAACACGGAGAATACAGTTACATTCGCGAAGCTCCAGCCGTTCGCGAGAAAACGATATCTATTCAGGAATACGGTGTATCGGCGCTTCTAAACTGCTGCTTTTGATGAAACTTGGTTTTCCCTGTGCAGAATAACGTATAAAACACGGAGAATACAGTTACATTCGCGAAGCTCCAGCCGTTCGCGAGAAAACGATATCTATTCAGGAATACGGTGTATCGGCGCTTCTAAACTGCTGCTTTTGATGAAACTTGGTTTTCCCTGTGCAGAATAACGTATAAAACACGGAGAATACAGTTACATTCGCGAAGCTCCAGCCGTTCGCGAGAAAACGATATCTATTCAGGAATACGGTGTATCGGCGCTTCTAAACTGCTGCTTTTGATGAAACTCGGTTTTCCCTGTGCAGAATAACGTATAAAACACGGAGAATACAGTTACATTCGCGAAGCTCCAGCCGTTCGCGAGAAAACGATATCTATTCAGGAATACGGTGTATCGGCGCTTCTAAACTGCTGCTTTTGATGAAACTTGGTTTTCCCTGTGCAGAATAACGTATAAAACACGGAGAATACAGTTACATTCGCGAAGCTCCAGCCGTTCGCGAGAAAACGATATCTATTCAGGAATACGGTGTATCGGCGCTTCTAAACTGCTGCTTTTGATGAAACTTGGTTTTCCCTGTGCAGAATAACGTATAAAACACGGAGAATACAGTTACATTCGCGAAGCTCCAGCCGTTCGCGAGAAAACGATATCTATTCAGGAATACGGTGTATCGGCGCTTCTAAACTGCTGCTTTTGATGAAACTTGGTTTTCCCTGTGCAGAATAACGTATAAAACACGGAGAATACAGTTACATTCGCGAAGCTCCAGCCGTTCGCGAGAAAACGATATCTATTCAGGAATACGGTGTATCGGCGCTTCTAAACTGCTGCTTTTGATGAAACTCGGTTTTCCCTGTGCAGAATAACGTATAAAACACGGAGAATACAGTTACATTCGCGAAGCTCCAGCCGTTCGCGAGAAAACGATATCTATTCAGGAATACGGTGTATCGGCGCTTCTAAACTGCTGCTTTTGATGAAACTTGGTTTTCCCTGCGCAGAATAACGTATAAAACGCGGAGAATAAAGTTATATTCGCGAAGCTCCAGCCGTTCGCGAGAAAACGATATCTATTCAGGAATACGGTGTATCGGCGCTTCTAAACTGCTGCTTTTGATGAAACTCGGTTTTCCCTGTGCAGAATAACGTATAAAACACGGAGAATACAGTTACATTCGCGAAGCTCCAGCCGTTCGCGAGAAAACGATATCTATTCAGGAATACGGTGTATCGGCGCTTCTAAACTGCTGCTTTTGATGAAACTCGGTTTTCCCTGTGCAGAATAACGTATAAAACACGGAGAATACAGTTACATTCGCGAAGCTCCAGCCGTTCGCGAGAAAACGATATCTATTCAGGAATACGGTGTATCGGCGCTTCTAAACTGCTGCTTTTGATGAAACTTGGTTTTCCCTGAGCAGAATAACGTATAAAACGCGGAGAATAAAGTTATATTCGCGAAGCTCCAGCCGTTCGCGAGAAAACGATATCTATTCAGGAATACGGTGTATCGGCGCTTCTAAACTGCTGCTTTTGATGAAACTCGGTTTTCCCTGTGCAGAATAACGTATAAAACACGGAGAATACAGTTATGTTACGTCCTGTGTTGCAGGAGGTGCAGAGTAAGGGTGTGAAATTTTAATGTATTTTAATTAATCCCCCTTTTTTTTTTTGGTCAAGAAACGAGAAGCCAGGATATGGAATCCAGAGAAAAATTATTGTACTGGGTAAGTAGTTAATAAAGAAATTTTAATTTGTATTATATAACCCTTCTTTTTTCCAGGTTGAGGAGCGATGACCAGAAGGCCGAGTAAACCGGGCAAAGAATACTGTGATCATGTAAGTCTAAATTGGCGCGTCTAATAATTATTTTTCTTATAATTTTAGGCTACGAGCTGTTAAGCAGCATGTAAGAAGAGAACGTAACTGTTGTTACCGGGTAAGTTGAAATAATAATTATGCTGTACATAATACTGGATTTGATTTAATTGTAGGATGTGTGCGTGGAACCCCGAGCGGAAGGGCGTAGCGGGTGATAGAAGTTACGTTTAAAGAATACGGTAAGGAGGTATAATATGGAACGGAATGAACGGTTCGTTAGGAGGAGGGTAACTAATGGAAACTGGGCGAAAATGAATTAGAGGTTTTATATATGTAGGACTTGCGGGCTTTGAGGAAGATTGGACACTGCATGGTGATGGTGGAAAAGGAGCTATGAGGGAAGGAGGAGCAGGAAATTCGTGCGCTATGGTACTTAGGAGTTCTTTGAAGGAGGATTGTCTGGAAGGACCGACGGAAGTTTGAAGAGTTATAGGTTTGTATAATTGAGCAGGAAATTTTAGTAGGGCAGGCCTTGGTTGGGATTTGAGGATACGTTTTTTTGTTGGGATATACTGAGGAACCTTAAAGGTTGGATCATTTTTAGGTTCTGGGATATACGGCTCTGTATTCTCTTTGTTTGGATCTAGGACAGCAGGATTAAAATCTCCGTGACCGTGGAGCTTGGCCAATTGACGGCGCGCGCGAGCTTGATGGCCCGAGCGATGGTTTTTCCGCCCCATAAGAGTTTAGCGTTATCGTAGTAAGAAGAGGAAAAATATATATATATATATATATGTATGTATATAGCTAAGCTTAACGGGAATTTTAATAAGGATCTATCAACTATAAGTGAGACTCTAATATATGTACGTGTGTGTGTGTCAGTGTTATAGGAAGGTAGTATGACAGGAGCCGTGAGGCTCGCGATGCCAACTGAGTGTGACAGCAGAAGCCGTGAGGCTCGCAATACTGCCTTGTGAATCGTAGGACAGAAGCCGTTAGGCTCACAATGCCATTGGTGGACAGAAGCCGTTAGGCTCACGATGCCATCGGTGGACAGAAGCCGGTAGGCTCACAATGCCATTGGTGGACAGGAGCCGTTAGGCTCACGATGCCATTGGTGGACAGAAGCCGGTAGGCTCACAATGCCATTGGTGGACAGGAGCCGTTAGGCTCACGATGCCATCGGTGGGCAGGAGCCGTTAGGCTCACGATGCCAGGTAGGAAAAGAAAGGAGACTCCCGTTCTTACTAGTACTTCTTCACGGTGACAAGGATACTTGGCGTCAACTCGAATTTACTTACTACTGGTAACTCGTAACTGGTAACTGGTAACTGATAACCCGTAACTCGTAACTGGTAACTGGTAACTGATAACCCGTAACTGACTCTCAAGCGCTCGAAACACCGAGCTTATTGTAGCCGCTATGCGTATTCAGTGGCGAGAGAGCGCGGTGCGCCACCTCGCCATCTAGCGGCGCAAAGCGTTACTATGATCTTCCCCTACTACATACCCGGTGTCCTTGTCGCGGTGGTCAGATGTATTTTATTATACTTATTCTTACATATGTAATACCTTTAACAATTGTTGCAATTATTTTACAGGTAGACTGGTGGTTGTTGCAAAAATAGAGAGTATCGTTATACAGTAATAATAGCCTTAATTCTAAGATATGTTACTTATGTTATTAATTATTTCTACTTTCTTTTCAGGTTTTTAGAAACATTCATAAATGTTTACAACATTTATAAATATTCCCATGTTACTGGTAAGTAATAATATTTTTTACTGGTAAGTAATTGTTGTGAATCGTTACTAATATTTATCCTAATGAGACTAATATTATTATTTGTTTCTTTTTCAGGTTTTTGTACTGTACAGGTAAGATTGAACTATTTACATATTTTTACATATTCTAATTTGTTTTTCTTTTCAGGTCTCTGTTGCTGTATATGTAAGTGTTCTAATAACCTTTCTTTTCAGGTTGGTTATCCTTTATAGGTAAGGAATATTAATTTCTCAATATTTGTATATGTTCCTAATTTATACTAATTATTCTTTTTCTTTGGTTTCAGGTTTTTTCCTGGAGTAACATCTAGAGATACGTGTTAACTAAGTAAATATCTTAATTATTAATATTGATATTTTTCTCTTTCAGTGTTTCTGTCTCTCCTTACTACCCTATAGCTAAGTATTCCTTAATGCTAATACTGACCTTATGTTTTTTAAGAAAAATGGAGGAGTTTGGTTTGAAATAAAATAATAAATAAAAAAAAAAATATTTTCAGGCATTTTCCTGTCCTGGGACGTAACACCTCCCCCCTTTTTCTAAAAAAAAAAGAGATTTCTCTTTTTTTTCTAGCTGGCTTCACAGTACAAGATAATTGGGAGGGTTTTTCCTTGATGCGGTGAGATGACTTCATGCTTCTTCCATGGGTTTCTGTTTACTGATTTTAATGCACTGTTTCTCGAATGTTCCCTTACTAAAAACGCTATTCCCGTAGGTTTGTTTCCTGCTGATTTCCATTTTCCTCGTTGACAACATGAGTCGTCAAATTCTTCTGGTAATTAGGAATGCATATGGTGAGTTTTGTTAATTGGTCTTCTACCGCTTCCTTCACTTGGTTAAAGATTGTGGTCCAACTTATCCCATTTATACGATGTATCTTGGGCATACTAAGCGTAGTTATTTCCAGTTGTACGATTAGGGTTTTGAGCGAGGAGATGACTTCCCTTAATATTTCACAATTCAGCCCAGAGTCCTTGGATTCCTTGATGGGTAAGGCGATATATTGATAACCCGATTTTTGTATGGCTTGTGCTTTTCCAACTGTAAGATTTTTCAGGTTTTGGATGCCTTGAACCCGGAGAAGGTCTTCTGTTGCCGAATCTATAGGAGATCCATTGCTTGTTAGAAAGAAGGTAATATTATCCTTCCTTGACGATAGCGGATCTTGGGAATCTTCTATGCTCATTAAACTTCCTGTCTTAGGTAGTTCGTTAAACTGGTCGGGACAATCTTTTGAAGATGTACTAGTTGGTGGTGGTTTGGATCCAGCGGATGGCTTTGTGTTGTTTGGAGGTACAGCGTTTTTTTCAGGTACATTACGAGAAAGTGCATCGGCAACGACGTTTGTTTTTCCAGGTTGATATTGAATGGTGTAATCGTATTCAATCAGCTTCAGTCGCCAGCGTATATGCTTTGGATGTATTTTCCTAGTAGGAGATTCAATTGAAGAATCATCGGATGAAGATTGTGTTTTTCGTTTCAGGGGTCGGTCGAATATTTCGTCGCTCGATGATGAAGATAAATGTGGTCGTTTTGGAGAATTTTCAGACGACTCGGATGATGATCGGGGACGAATAGGGAGAACGTTGCGAGAAAGTACATTAAAATTCAGTGTTGATCTTCCTGGCTGGTATAGGGCGTTGAGATTATACTTCGGTGAACATTGAAATGGTCTTGACGGGGGGTTATGAAGCCAGTGAAGAAGTGTATGATACTTATTTATGCTACGTGTATCCGCAAGATTAAAACCTAAAAAATCGCATATTTCCTTATAATTAATTTTAAGACGTATTAGTGGTTTGGCTGACTTATTTTTCTGATAATGAACTATTTTTTTCTTTTTAGGTTGAGAACCATAGAAGTCTGGGTTATCGTACATGGATGGAGAGCACTCAGAAGGACTATTGGTTTGTATTTTTAGGGTTTCAAGACAAGAGAAGAGGTTTGTAGATTTTGTATTTGTATTAGAACCATCTATAGAATTTTTAGGTAAGTCATGTACTTTTTTAGGTGAATCAACGTTTAAAGGAGAGCTCGTAGACTCTGTTTGAGTTTTGAGAGGTATATTTCCTCCTATTTTTGGGGAAATATCCTCTTTGGAAGGTAAAAGATTTGATTCTGCTCTTTTGGCAGAGGTAAGAATGGGAGATTCACTTTTATTGGTACATGGCTTTAGAGTAGATGAGTATGAGGATGGCTTAATGGTGTGGATAGAAACCTCTGTTTGATTTTTAGGTTGGTCTTGAATTTTTTGTACTTGAATTTTTCCTTCTGGAACTTGTTTTTGAAAGAAGTTATTTTCAGTTGGTTTTAATGAGTGCGTGAATGGAATTTCGATATTTTGTACGATGAGTTTTTCTTTGGAATAATTAATGGATGCATTATGGCTGATGAGGTATTCGGAACCTATTATTCCATCTTGTGCGATGGGGAAGTCTTCGGGTACAAGGTAGAATATGGCAAAATTATTATTTATATTCGCGTTAATATAGCCTAAGGTAGGAACTACGTGGTTGGTAATACCTTCTAAAAATAATGGGTCCTTATGAATAATAGGAACGTTCGGTTTTATACAACTTATTTTAATTAAATTAATTTCAGCACCAGAGTCTACCATAAAACTTCGCGGGGAAAGGAATTGAGCCGAGAAGAGTGTTACTGAAGGCACTCGATTGCTTTTAAGTGATGCAATTTTTATTATTCTGTGGATTGGCTCGTGGAACTTGTGGTAGTTGATTCTGGCTGTGTTGTCGGACTGAGGTGGTAGATTGCTTGTCCCCGACGCTCGTCCGGTTGTGAAGGGGACTGCTGCCCGTTTCCCGAGTCGCGGTGAGTATTATTTACAGGCCTTATACGGCATTGGGTTACCGTATGTCCGTTGGCTTTGCAGTAATTACAAAATAATTGTTGTGGGTTAAAGGGACGATTCGTGTGTGAATTATTTGGAGCCGGCTTATTCGGTCTAGCAGAATTAAGATGCCAACATTGAGTCGCTGTATGATTTGGTTTGTTACAGATTTGACATACTACGGAGGCTGATTGTAAGGGAGCAGGAGCTCCATGGAATCGTATACGGTCGGATTCCACTTGTTTTGCGGCCGTGATAGCGGCGTCGAATGCCTGCTCGAGTGTCTTATATCCTACTATGTTCATTTGGACTCGGATCTCCGGAGGTAAGCCATTCAAAAAGGATTCTAATGTTAATTCGTCGATAGTAATGGCTAATTGGGGGAAAAATGTAGCGTAACGATCCTGTTCTTCCTCTAATATGGCTGATCGTAAGTCTTTAACGCGTCCTATATAGTCTAGAATATTCTCTGTAGGGAGTTTGGTTATGTTAGCGAGTTCTCCTCTGTATTGATTTGAAGATTTTGCTGGGGAGAATACGCTTTTTAGTCGCGAGAGTAATTCATCTAGCGAATTAAATATTCTGTCTTCGACAGCTAGATACGCATGACCTTGTAATTTATTTTGAAGGAATTTGACTAATTGAGGTTCTACGTACGGAGATACCATCGATTTGGCGCGTTTGCAGGCACGGGAGAATTGTAATACACTAATATTTTGTCCATCGAATACTGGTACGAATTCAACGGCATCCTTTATACTAATTTGAGGGTTACTGTTTGTTTCAGAGCGTTTATCTGGGGTGCTGGACGCAGTGGGTATCCTGAGAGAAAGTAAATCTAAGGAGTTTTGTATGGATAGTAACTGCGCTGCGAGTTGTGACGCTGTTGTTTCGTTGAGGGAAGTTTTGGTCTTATAGCCTGATGTTTCGGGAGTGGGCTGGTTACTCAATTTTGCGCCTGAAGGGCCCTGGTCTTCGCTCGAGGGAGTTGTAGGTTCACTCATTTTGAATGATTAGTATAGGACGTGATTAGATAAACGAAACAGGAGTTTAATACGGACGCAATTGGTACTTTATCGAAAATCCCACCGTGTGGTCACCAAATTTTCCACTACTCCTTTCTGTTACGTCCTGTGTTGCAGGAGGTGCAGAGTAAGGGTGTGAAATTTTAATGTATTTTAATTAATCCCCCTTTTTTTTTTTGGTCAAGAAACGAGAAGCCAGGATATGGAATCCAGAGAAAAATTATTGTACTGGGTAAGTAGTTAATAAAGAAATTTTAATTTGTATTATATAACCCTTCTTTTTTCCAGGTTGAGGAGCGATGACCAGAAGGCCGAGTAAACCGGGCAAAGAATACTGTGATCATGTAAGTCTAAATTGGCGCGTCTAATAATTATTTTTCTTATAATTTTAGGCTACGAGCTGTTAAGCAGCATGTAAGAAGAGAACGTAACTGTTGTTACCGGGTAAGTTGAAATAATAATTATGCTGTACATAATACTGGATTTGATTTAATTGTAGGATGTGTGCGTGGAACCCCGAGCGGAAGGGCGTAGCGGGTGATAGAAGTTACGTTTAAAGAATACGGTAAGGAGGTATAATATGGAACGGAATGAACGGTTCGTTAGGAGGAGGGTAACTAATGGAAACTGGGCGAAAATGAATTAGAGGTTTTATATATGTAGGACTTGCGGGCTTTGAGGAAGATTGGACACTGCATGGTGATGGTGGAAAAGGAGCTATGAGGGAAGGAGGAGCAGGAAATTCGTGCGCTATGGTACTTAGGAGTTCTTTGAAGGAGGATTGTCTGGAAGGACCGACGGAAGTTTGAAGAGTTATAGGTTTGTATAATTGAGCAGGAAATTTTAGTAGGGCAGGCCTTGGTTGGGATTTGAGGATACGTTTTTTTGTTGGGATATACTGAGGAACCTTAAAGGTTGGATCATTTTTAGGTTCTGGGATATACGGCTCTGTATTCTCTTTGTTTGGATCTAGGACAGCAGGATTAAAATCTCCGTGACCGTGGAGCTTGGCCAATTGACGGCGCGCGCGAGCTTGATGGCCCGAGCGATGGTTTTTCCGCCCCATAAGAGTTTAGCGTTATCGTAGTAAGAAGAGGAAAAATATATATATATATATATATGTATGTATATAGCTAAGCTTAACGGGAATTTTAATAAGGATCTATCAACTATAAGTGAGACTCTAATATATGTACGTGTGTGTGTGTCAGTGTTATAGGAAGGTAGTATGACAGGAGCCGTGAGGCTCGCGATGCCAACTGAGTGTGACAGCAGAAGCCGTGAGGCTCGCAATACTGCCTTGTGAATCGTAGGACAGAAGCCGTTAGGCTCACAATGCCATTGGTGGACAGAAGCCGTTAGGCTCACGATGCCATCGGTGGACAGAAGCCGGTAGGCTCACAATGCCATTGGTGGACAGGAGCCGTTAGGCTCACGATGCCATTGGTGGACAGAAGCCGGTAGGCTCACAATGCCATTGGTGGACAGGAGCCGTTAGGCTCACGATGCCATCGGTGGGCAGGAGCCGTTAGGCTCACGATGCCAGGTAGGAAAAGAAAGGAGACTCCCGTTCTTACTAGTACTTCTTCACGGTGACAAGGATACTTGGCGTCAACTCGAATTTACTTACTACTGGTAACTCGTAACTGGTAACTGGTAACTGATAACCCGTAACTCGTAACTGGTAACTGGTAACTGATAACCCGTAACTGACTCTCAAGCGCTCGAAACACCGAGCTTATTGTAGCCGCTATGCGTATTCAGTGGCGAGAGAGCGCGGTGCGCCACCTCGCCATCTAGCGGCGCAAAGCGTTACTATGATCTTCCCCTACTACATACCCGGTGTCCTTGTCGCGGTGGTCAGATGTATTTTATTATACTTATTCTTACATATGTAATACCTTTAACAATTGTTGCAATTATTTTACAGGTAGACTGGTGGTTGTTGCAAAAATAGAGAGTATCGTTATACAGTAATAATAGCCTTAATTCTAAGATATGTTACTTATGTTATTAATTATTTCTACTTTCTTTTCAGGTTTTTAGAAACATTCATAAATGTTTACAACATTTATAAATATTCCCATGTTACTGGTAAGTAATAATATTTTTTACTGGTAAGTAATTGTTGTGAATCGTTACTAATATTTATCCTAATGAGACTAATATTATTATTTGTTTCTTTTTCAGGTTTTTGTACTGTACAGGTAAGATTGAACTATTTACATATTTTTATATATTCTAATTTGTTTTTCTTTTCAGGTCTCTGTTGCTGTATATGTAAGTGTTCTAATAACCTTTCTTTTCAGGTTGGTTATCCTTTATAGGTAAGGAATATTAATTTCTCAATATTTGTATATGTTCCTAATTTATACTAATTATTCTTTTTCTTTGGTTTCAGGTTTTTTCCTGGAGTAACATCTAGAGATACGTGTTAACTAAGTAAATATCTTAATTATTAATATTGATATTTTTCTCTTTCAGTGTTTCTGTCTCTCCTTACTACCCTATAGCTAAGTATTCCTTAATGCTAATACTGACCTTATGTTTTTTAAGAAAAATGGAGGAGTTTGGTTTGAAATAAAATAATAAATAAAAAAAAAAATATTTTCAGGCATTTTCCTGTCCTGGGACGTAACAAGTTACATTCGCGAAGCTCCAGCCGTTCGCGAGAAAACGATATCTATTCAGGAATACGGTGTATCGGCGCTTCTAAACTGCTGCTTTTGATGAAACTCGGTTTTCCCTGTGCAGAATAACGTATAAAACACGGAGAATACAGTTACATTCGCGAAGCTCCAGCCGTTCGCGAGAAAACGATATCTATTCAGGAATACGGTGTATCGGCGCTTCTAAACTGCTGCTTTTGATGAAACTTGGTTTTCCCTGTGCAGAATAACGTATAAAACACGGAGAATACAGTTACATTCGCGAAGCTCCAGCCGTTCGCGAGAAAACGATATCTATTCAGGAATACGGTGTATCGGCGCTTCTAAACTGCTGCTTTTGATGAAACTTGGTTTTCCCTGTGCAGAATAACGTATAAAACACGGAGAATACAGTTACATTCGCGAAGCTCCAGCCGTTCGCGAGAAAACGATATCTATTCAGGAATACGGTGTATCGGCGCTTCTAAACTGCTGCTTTTGATGAAACTTGGTTTTCCCTGTGCAGAATAACGTATAAAACACGGAGAATACAGTTACATTCGCGAAGCTCCAGCCGTTCGCAAGAAAACGATATCTATTCAGGAATACGGTGTATCGGCGCTTCTAAACTGCTGCTTTTGATGAAACTTGGTTTTCCCTGTGCAGAATAACGTATAAAACACGGAGAATACAGTTACATTCGCGAAGCTCCAGCCGTTCGCGAGAAAACGATATCTATTCAGGAATACGGTGTATCGGCGCTTCTAAACTGCTGCTTTTGATGAAACTTGGTTTTCCCTGTGCAGAATAACGTATAAAACACGGAGAATACAGTTACATTCGCGAAGCTCCAGCCGTTCGCGAGAAAACGATATCTATTCAGGAATACGGTGTATCGGCGCTTCTAAACTGCTGCTTTTGATGAAACTTGGTTTTCCCTGTGCAGAATAACGTATAAAACACGGAGAATACAGTTGCATTCGCGAAGCTCCAGCCGTTCGCGAGAAAACGATATCTATTCAGGAATACGGTGTATCGGCGCTTCTAAACTGCTGCTTTTGATGAAACTTGGTTTTCCCTGTGCAGAATAACGTATAAAACACGGAGAATACAGTTACATTCGCGAAGCTCCAGCCGTTCGCGAGAAAACGATATCTATTCAGGAATACGGTGTATCGGCGCTTCTAAACTGCTGCTTTTGATGAAACTCGGTTTTCCCTGTGCAGAATAACGTATAAAACACGGAGAATACAGTTACATTCGCGAAGCTCCAGCCGTTCGCGAGAAAACGATATCTATTCAGGAATACGGTGTATCGGCGCTTCTAAACTGCTGCTTTTGATGAAACTTGGTTTTCCCTGTGCAGAATAACGTATAAAACACGGAGAATACAGTTACATTCGCGAAGCTCCAGCCGTTCGCGAGAAAACGATATCTATTCAGGAATACGGTGTATCGGCGCTTCTAAACTGCTGCTTTTGATGAAACTTGGTTTTCCCTGTGCAGAATAACGTATAAAACACGGAGAATAAAGTTACATTCGCGAAGCTCCAGCCGTTCGCGAGAAAACGATATCTATTCAGGAATACGGTGTATCGGCGCTTCTAAACTGCTGCTTTTGATGAAACTCGGTTTTCCCTGTGCAGAATAACGTATAAAACACGGAGAATACAGTTACATTCGCGAAGCTCCAGCCGTTCGCGAGAAAACGATATCTATTCAGGAATACGGTGTATCGGCGCTTCTAAACTGCTGCTTTTGATGAAACTTGGTTTTCCCTGTGCAGAATAACGTATAAAACACGGAGAATACAGTTACATTCGCGAAGCTCCAGCCGTTCGCGAGAAAACGATATCTATTCAGGAATACGGTGTATCGGCGCTTCTAAACTGCTGCTTTTGATGAAACTTGGTTTTCCCTGTGCAGAATAACGTATAAAACACGGAGAATAAAGTTACATTCGCGAAGCTCCAGCCGTTCGCGAGAAAACGATATCTATTCAGGAATACGGTGTATCGGCGCTTCTAAACTGCTGCTTTTGATGAAACTCGGTTTTCCCTGTGCAGAATAACGTATAAAACACGGAGAATACAGTTACATTCGCGAAGCTCCAGCCGTTCGCGAGAAAACGATATCTATTCAGGAATACGGTGTATCGGCGCTTCTAAACTGCTGCTTTTGATGAAACTTGGTTTTCCCTGTGCAGAATAACGTATAAAACACGGAGAATACAGTTACATTCGCGAAGCTCCAGCCGTTCGCGAGAAAACGATATCTATTCAGGAATACGGTGTATCGGCGCTTCTAAACTGCTGCTTTTGATGAAACTCGGTTTTCCCTGTGCAGAATAACGTATAAAACACGGAGAATACAGTTACATTCGCGAAGCTCCAGCCGTTCGCGAGAAAACGATATCTATTCAGGAATACGGTGTATCGGCGCTTCTAAACTGCTGCTTTTGATGAAACTTGGTTTTCCCTGTGCAGAATAACGTATAAAACACGGAGAATACAGTTACATTCGCGAAGCTCCAGCCGTTCGCGAGAAAACGATATCTATTCAGGAATACGGTGTTCGGCGCTTCTAAACTGCTGCTTTTGATGAAACTCGGTTTTCCCTGTGCAGAATAACGTATAAAACACGGAGAATACAGTTACATTCGCGAAGCTCCAGCCGTTCGCGAGAAAACGATATCTATTCAGGAATACGGTGTATCGGCGCTTCTAAACTGCTGCTTTTGATGAAACTTGGTTTTCCCTGTGCAGAATAACGTATAAAACACGGAGAATACAGTTGCATTCGCGAAGCTCCAGCCGTTCGCGAGAAAACGATATCTATTCAGGAATACGGTGTATCGGCGCTTCTAAACTGCTGCTTTTGATGAAACTTGGTTTTCCCTGTGCAGAATAACGTATAAAACACGGAGAATACAGTTACATTCGCGAAGCTCCAGCCGTTCGCGAGAAAACGATATCTATTCAGGAATACGGTGTATCGGCGCTTCTAAACTGCTGCTTTTGATGAAACTCGGTTTTCCCTGTGCAGAATAACGTATAAAACACGGAGAATACAGTTACATTCGCGAAGCTCCAGCCGTTCGCGAGAAAACGATATCTATTCAGGAATACGGTGTATCGGCGCTTCTAAACTGCTGCTTTTGATGAAACTTGGTTTTCCCTGTGCAGAATAACGTATAAAACACGGAGAATACAGTTACATTCGCGAAGCTCCAGCCGTTCGCGAGAAAACGATATCTATTCAGGAATACGGTGTATCGGCGCTTCTAAACTGCTGCTTTTGATGAAACTTGGTTTTCCCTGTGCAGAATAACGTATAAAACACGGAGAATAAAGTTACATTCGCGAAGCTCCAGCCGTTCGCGAGAAAACGATATCTATTCAGGAATACGGTGTATCGGCGCTTCTAAACTGCTGCTTTTGATGAAACTCGGTTTTCCCTGTGCAGAATAACGTATAAAACACGGAGAATACAGTTACATTCGCGAAGCTCCAGCCGTTCGCGAGAAAACGATATCTATTCAGGAATACGGTGTATCGGCGCTTCTAAACTGCTGCTTTTGATGAAACTTGGTTTTCCCTGTGCAGAATAACGTATAAAACACGGAGAATACAGTTACATTCGCGAAGCTCCAGCCGTTCGCGAGAAAACGATATCTATTCAGGAATACGGTGTATCGGCGCTTCTAAACTGCTGCTTTTGATGAAACTTGGTTTTCCCTGTGCAGAATAACGTATAAAACACGGAGAATAAAGTTACATTCGCGAAGCTCCAGCCGTTCGCGAGAAAACGATATCTATTCAGGAATACGGTGTATCGGCGCTTCTAAACTGCTGCTTTTGATGAAACTCGGTTTTCCCTGTGCAGAATAACGTATAAAACACGGAGAATACAGTTACATTCGCGAAGCTCCAGCCGTTCGCGAGAAAACGATATCTATTCAGGAATACGGTGTATCGGCGCTTCTAAACTGCTGCTTTTGATGAAACTCGGTTTTCCCTGTGCAGAATAACGTATAAAACACGGAGAATACAGTTACATTCGCGAAGCTCCAGCCGTTCGCGAGAAAACGATATCTATTCAGGAATACGGTGTATCGGCGCTTCTAAACTGCTGCTTTTGATGAAACTTGGTTTTCCCTGTGCAGAATAACGTATAAAACACGGAGAATACAGTTACATTCGCGAAGCTCCAGCCGTTCGCGAGAAAACGATATCTATTCAGGAATACGGTGTTCGGCGCTTCTAAACTGCTGCTTTTGATGAAACTCGGTTTTCCCTGTGCAGAATAACGTATAAAACACGGAGAATACAGTTACATTCGCGAAGCTCCAGCCGTTCGCGAGAAAACGATATCTATTCAGGAATACGGTGTATCGGCGCTTCTAAACTGCTGCTTTTAATGAAACTTGGTTTTCCCTGTGCAGAATAACGTATAAAACACGGAGAATACAGTTACATTCGCGAAGCTCCAGCCGTTCGCGAGAAAACGATATCTATTCAGGAATACGGTGTATCGGCGCTTCTAAACTGCTGCTTTTGATGAAACTTGGTTTTCCCTGTGCAGAATAACGTATAAAACACGGAGAATAAAGTTACATTCGCGAAGCTCCAGCCGTTCGCGAGAAAACGATATCTATTCAGGAATACGGTGTATCGGCGCTTCTAAACTGCTGCTTTTGATGAAACTTGGTTTTCCCTGTGCAGAATAACGTATAAAACACGGAGAATACAGTTACATTCGCGAAGCTCCAGCCGTTCGCGAGAAAACGATATCTATTCAGGAATACGGTGTATCGGCGCTTCTAAACTGCTGCTTTTGATGAAACTCGGTTTTCCCTGTGCAGAATAACGTATAAAACACGGAGAATACAGTTACATTCGCGAAGCTCCAGCCGTTCGCGAGAAAACGATATCTATTCAGGAATACGGTGTATCGGCGCTTCTAAACTGCTGCTTTTGATGAAACTTGGTTTTCCCTGTGCAGAATAACGTATAAAACACGGAGAATACAGTTACATTCGCGAAGCTCCAGCCGTTCGCGAGAAAACGATATCTATTCAGGAATACGGTGTATCGGCGCTTCTAAACTGCTGCTTTTGATGAAACTCGGTGTTACGTCCCAGGACAGGAAAATGCCTGAAAATATTTTTTTTTATTTATTATTTTATTTCAAACCAAACTCCTCCATTTTTCTTAAAAACATAAGGTCAGTATTAGCATTAAGGAATACTTAGCTATAGGGTAGTAAGGAGAGACAGAAACACTGAAAGAGAAAAATATCAATATTAATAATTAAGATATTTACTTACTTAACACGTATCTCTAGATGTTACTCCAGGAAAAAACCTGAAACCAAAGAAAAAGAATAATTAGTATAAATTAGGAACATATACAAATATTGAGAAATTAATATTCCTTACCTATAAAGGATAACCAACCTGAAAAGAAAGGTTATTAAAACACTTACATATACAGCAACAGAGACCTGAAAAGAAAAACAAATTAGAATATGTAAAAATATGTAAATAGTTCAATCTTACCTGTACAGTACAAAAACCTGAAAAAGAAACAAATAATAATATTAGTCTCATTAGGATAAATATTAGTAACGATTCACAACAATTACTTACCAGTAAAAAATATTATTACTTACCAGTAACATGGGAATATTTATAAATGTTGTAAACATTTATGAATGTTTCTAAAAACCTGAAAAGAAAGTAGAAATAATTAATAACATAAGTAACATATCTTAGAATTAAGGCTATTATTACTGTATAACGATACTCTCTATTTTTGCAACAACCACCAGTCTACCTGTAAAATAATTGCAACAATTGTTAAAGGTATTACATATGTAAGAATAAGTATAATAAAATACATCTGACCACCGCGACAAGGACACCGGGTATGTAGTAGGGGAAGATCATAGTAACGCTTTGCGCCGCTAGATGGCGAGGTGGCGCACCGCGCTCTCTCGCCACTGAATACGCATAGCGGCTACAATAAGCTCGGTGTTTCGAGCGCTTGAGAGTCAGTTACGGGTTATCAGTTACCAGTTACGAGTTACCAGTAGTAAGTAAATTCGAGTTGACGCCAAGTATCCTTGTCACCGTGAAGAAGTACTAGTAAGAACGGGAGTCTCCTTTCTTTTCCTACCTGGCATCGTGAGCCTAACGGCTCCTGCCCACCGATGGCATCGTGAGCCTAACGGCTCCTGTCCACCAATGGCATTGTGAGCCTACCGGCTTCTGTCCACCGATGGCATCGTGAGCCTACCGGCTTCTGTCCACCGATGGCATCGTGAGCCTAACGGCTTCTGTCCACCAATGGCATTGTGAGCCTAACGGCTTCTGTCCACCAATGGCATTGTGAGCCTACCGGCTTCTGTCCACCGATGGCATCGTGAGCCTAACGGCTTCTGTCCACCAATGGCATTGTGAGCCTAACGGCTTCTGTCCTACGATTCACAAGGCAGTATTGCGAGCCTCACGGCTCCTGCTGTCACACACCAGTTGGCATCGCGAGCCTCACGGCTCCTGTCACACTGTTTTTTTTTTGGCCCTACAAACACATACATTAAGAGCTTCACTCATGACAAACCTTAGATTTTTCATATATTTATATGGTATTATACTAGTTATCCTATACATATACATATACATATACATTTTCTTTTTCCTCTTACAATTCTATTAACTTCTCGCGCTATATGCCATATTATACCTCCTTACCGTATTCTTTAAACGTAACTTCTATCACCCGCTACGCCCTTCCGCTCGGGGTTCCACGCACACATCCTACAATTAAATCAAATCCAGTATTATGTACAGCATAATTATTATTTCAACTTACCCGGTAACAACAGTTACGTTCTCTTCTTACATGCTGCTTAACAGCTCGTAGCCTAAAATTATAAGAAAAATAATTATTAGACGCGCCAATTTAGACTTACATGATCACAGTATTCTTTGCCCGGTTTACTCGGCCTTCTGGTCATCGCTCCTCAACCTGGAAAAAAAGAAGGGTTATATAATACAAATTAAAATTTCTTTATTAACTACTTACCCAGTACAATAATTTTTCTCTGGATTCCATATCCTGGCTTCTCGTTTCTTGACCAAAAAAAAAAAGGGGGATTAATTAAAATACATTAAAATTTCACACCCTTACTCTGCACCTCCTGCAACACAGGACGTAACAGAAAGGAGTAGTGGAAAATTTGGTGACCACACGGTGGGATTTTCGATAAAGTACCAATTGCGTCCGTATTAAACTCCTGTTTCGTTTATCTAATCACGTCCTATACTAATCATTCAAAATGAGTGAACCTACAACTCCCTCGAGCGAAGACCAGGGCCCTTCAGGCGCAAAATTGAGTAACCAGCCCACTCCCGAAACATCAGGCTATAAGACCAAAACTTCCCTCAACGAAACAACAGCGTCACAACTCGCAGCGCAGTTACTATCCATACAAAACTCCTTAGATTTACTTTCTCTCAGGATACCCACTGCGTCCAGCACCCCAGATAAACGCTCTGAAACAAACAGTAACCCTCAAATTAGTATAAAGGATGCCGTTGAATTCGTACCAGTATTCGATGGACAAAATATTAGTGTATTACAATTCTCCCGTGCCTGCAAACGCGCCAAATCGATGGTATCTCCGTACGTAGAACCTCAATTAGTCAAATTCCTTCAAAATAAATTACAAGGTCATGCGTATCTAGCTGTCGAAGACAGAATATTTAATTCGCTAGATGAATTACTCTCGCGACTAAAAAGCGTATTCTCCCCAGCAAAATCCTCAAATCAATACAGAGGAGAACTCGCTAACATAACCAAACTCCCTACAGAGAATATTCTAGACTATATAGGACGCGTTAAAGACTTACGATCAGCCATATTAGAGGAAGAACAGGATCGTTACGCTACATTTTTCCCCCAATTAGCCATTACTATCGACGAATTAACATTAGAATCCTTTTTGAATGGCTTACCTCCGGAGATCCGAGTCCAAATGAACATAGTAGGATATAAGACACTCGAGCAGGCATTCGACGCCGCTATCACGGCCGCAAAACAAGTGGAATCCGACCGTATACGATTCCATGGAGCTCCTGCTCCCTTACAATCAGCCTCCGTAGTATGTCAAATCTGTAACAAACCAAATCATACAGCGACTCAATGTTGGCATCTTAATTCTGCTAGACCGAATAAGCCGGCTCCAAATAATTCACACACGAATCGTCCCTTTAACCCACAACAATTATTTTGTAATTACTGCAAAGCCAACGGACATACGGTAACCCAATGCCGTATAAGGCCTGTAAATAATACTCACCGCGACTCGGGAAACGGGCAGCAGTCCCCTTCACAACCGGACGAGCGTCGGGGACAAGCAATCTACCACCTCAGTCCGACAACACAGCCAGAATCAACTACCACAAGTTCCACGAGCCAATCCACAGAATAATAAAAATTGCATCACTTAAAAGCAATCGAGTGCCTTCAGTAACACTCTTCTCGGCTCAATTCCTTTCCCCGCGAAGTTTTATGGTAGACTCTGGTGCTGAAATTAATTTAATTAAAATAAGTTGTATAAAACCGAACGTTCCTATTATTCATAAGGACCCATTATTTTTAGAAGGTATTACCAACCACGTAGTTCCTACCTTAGGCTATATTAACGCGAATATAAATAATAATTTTGCCATATTCTACCTTGTACCCGAAGACTTCCCCATCGCACAAGATGGAATAATAGGTTCCGAATTCCTCATCAGCCATAATGCATCCATTAATTATTCCAAAGAAAAACTCATCGTACAAAATATCGAAATTCCATTCACGCACTCATTAAAACCAACTGAAAATAACTTCTTTCAAAAACAAGTTCCAGAAGGAAAAATTCAAGTACAAAAAATTCAAGACCAACCTAAAAATCAAACAGAGGTTTCTATCCACACCATTAAGCCATCCTCATACTCATCTACTCTAAAGCCATGTACCAATAAAAGTGAATCTCCCATTCTTACCTCTGCCAAAAGAGCAGAATCAAATCTTTTACCTTCCAAAGAGGATATTTCCCCAAAAATAGGAGGAAATATACCTCTCAAAACTCAAACAGAGTCTACGAGCTCTCCTTTAAACGTTGATTCACCTAAAAAAGTACATGACTTACCTAAAAATTCTATAGATGGTTCTAATACAAATACAAAATCTACAAACCTCTTCTCTTGTCTTGAAACCCTAAAAATACAAACCAATAGTCCTTCTGAGTGCTCTCCATCCATGTACGATAACCCAGACTTCTATGGTTCTCAACCTAAAAAGAAAAAAATAGTTCATTATCAGAAAAATAAGTCAGCCAAACCACTAATACGTCTTAAAATTAATTATAAGGAAATATGCGATTTTTTTAGGTTTTAATCTTGCGGATACACGTAGCATAAATAAGTATCATACACTTCTTCACTGGCTTCATAACCCCCCGTCAAGACCATTTCAATGTTCACCGAAGTATAATCTCAACGCCCTATACCAGCCAGGAAGATCAACACTGAATTTTAATGTACTTTCTCGCAACGTTCTCCCTATTCGTCCCCGATCATCATCCGAGTCGTCTGAAAATTCTCCAAAACGACCACATTTATCTTCATCATCGAGCGACGAAATATTCGACCGACCCCTGAAACGAAAAACACAATCTTCATTCAACGATTCCTCAAAGGAATTTCCTGCTAGGAAAATACACCCAAAGCATATACGCTGGCGACTGAAGCTGATTGAATACGATTACACCATTCAATATCAACCTGGAAAAACAAACGTCGTTGCCGATGCACTTTCTCGTAATGTACCTGAAAAAAAACGCTGTACCTCCAAACAACACAAAGCCATCCGCTGGATCCAAACCACCACCAACTAGTACATCTTCAAAAGATTGTCCCGACCAGTTTAACGAACTACCTAAGACAGGAAGTTTAATGAGCATAGAAGATTCCCAAGATCCGCTATCGTCAAGGAAGGATAATATTACCTTCTTTCTAACAAGCAATGGATCTCCTATAGATTCGGCAACAGAAGACCTTCTCCGGGTTCAAGGCATCCAAAACCTGAAAAATCTTACAGTTGGAAAAGCACAAGCCATACAAAAATCGGGTTATCAATATATCGCCTTACCCATCAAGGAATCCAAGGACTCTGGGCTGAATTGTGAAATATTAAGGGAAGTCATCTCCTCGCTCAAAACCCTAATCGTACAACTGGAAATAACTACGCTTAGTATGCCCAAGATACATCGTATAAATGGGATAAGTTGGACCACAATCTTTAACCAAGTGAAGGAAGCGGTAGAAGACCAATTAACAAAACTCACCATATGCATTCCTAATTACCAGAAGAATTTGACGACTCATGTTGTCAACGAGGAAAATGGAAATCAGCAGGAAACAAACCTACGGGAATAGCGTTTTTAGTAAGGGAACATTCGAGAAACAGTGCATTAAAATCAGTAAACAGAAACCCATGGAAGAAGCATGAAGTCATCTCACCGCATCAAGGAAAAACCCTCCCAATTATCTTGTACTGTGAAGCCAGCTAGAAAAAAAAGAGAAATCTCTTTTTTTTTTAGAAAAAGGGGGGAGGTGTTACGTCCCAGGACAGGAAAATGCCTGAAAATATTTTTTTTTATTTATTATTTTATTTCAAACCAAACTCCTCCATTTTTCTTAAAAACATAAGGTCAGTATTAGCATTAAGGAATACTTAGCTATAGGGTAGTAAGGAGAGACAGAAACACTGAAAGAGAAAAATATCAATATTAATAATTAAGATATTTACTTACTTAACACGTATCTCTAGATGTTACTCCAGGAAAAAACCTGAAACCAAAGAAAAAGAATAATTAGTATAAATTAGGAACATATACAAATATTGAGAAATTAATATTCCTTACCTATAAAGGATAACCAACCTGAAAGAAAGGTTATTAAAACACTTCATATACAGCAACAGAGACCTGAAAAGAAAAACAAATTAGAATATGTAAAAATATGTAAATAGTTCAATCTTACCTGTACAGTACAAAACCTGAAAAAGAAACAAATAATAATATTAGTCTCATTAGGATAAATATTAGTAACGATTCACAACAATTACTTACCAGTAAAAAATATTATTACTTACCAGTAACATGGGAATATTATAAATGTTGTAAACATTTATGAATGTTTCTAAAAACCTGAAAAGAAAGTAGAAATAATTAATAACATAAGTAACATATCTTAGAATTAAGGCTATTATTACTGTATAACGATACTCTCTATTTTTTGCAACAACCACCAGTCTACCTGTAAAATAATTGCAACAATTGTTAAAGGTATTACATATGTAAGAATAAGTATAATAAAATACATCTGACCACCGCGACAAGGACACCGGGTATGTAGTAGGGGAAGATCATAGTAACGCTTTGCGCCGCTAGATGGCGAGGTGGCGCACCGCGCTCTCTCGCCACTGAATACGCATAGCGGCTACAATAAGCTCGGTGTTTCGAGCGCTTGAGAGTCAGTTACGGGTTATCAGTTACCAGTTACGAGTTACCAGTAGTAAGTAAATTCGAGTTGACGCCAAGTATCCTTGTCACCGTGAAGAAGTACTAGTAAGAACGGGAGTCTCCTTTCTTTTCCTACCTGGCATCGTGAGCCTAACGGCTCCTGCCCACCGATGGCATCGTGAGCCTAACGGCTCCTGTCCACCAATGGCATTGTGAGCCTACCGGCTTCTGTCCACCGATGGCATCGTGAGCCTACCGGCTTCTGTCCACCGATGGCATCGTGAGCCTAACGGCTTCTGTCCACCAATGGCATTGTGAGCCTAACGGCTTCTGTCCACCAATGGCATTGTGAGCCTACCGGCTTCTGTCCACCGATGGCATCGTGAGCCTAACGGCTTCTGTCCACCAATGGCATTGTGAGCCTAACGGCTTCTGTCCTACGATTCACAAGGCAGTATTGCGAGCCTCACGGCTCCTGCTGTCACACACCAGTTGGCATCGCGAGCCTCACGGCTCCTGTCACACTGTTTTTTTTTTGGCCCTACAAACACATACATTAAGAGCTTCACTCATGACAAACCTTAGATTTTTCATATATTTATATGGTATTATACTAGTTATCCTATACATATACATATACATATACATTTTCTTTTTCCTCTTACAATTCTATTAACTTCTCGCGCTATATGCCATATTATACCTCCTTACCGTATTCTTTAAACGTAACTTCTATCACCCGCTACGCCCTTCCGCTCGGGGTTCCACGCACACATCCTACAATTAAATCAAATCCAGTATTATGTACAGCATAATTATTATTTCAACTTACCCGGTAACAACAGTTACGTTCTCTTCTTACATGCTGCTTAACAGCTCGTAGCCTAAAATTATAAGAAAAATAATTATTAGACGCGCCAATTTAGACTTACATGATCACAGTATTCTTTGCCCGGTTTACTCGGCCTTCTGGTCATCGCTCCTCAACCTGGAAAAAAAGAAGGGTTATATAATACAAATTAAAATTTCTTTATTAACTACTTACCCAGTACAATAATTTTTTCTCTGGATTCCATATCCTGGCTTCTCGTTTCTTGACCAAAAAAAAAAAGGGGGATTAATTAAAATACATTAAAATTTCACACCCTTACTCTGCACCTCCTGCAACACAGGACGTAACACTCGGTTTTCCCTGTGCAGAATAACGTATAAAACACGGAGAATACAGTTACATTCGCGAAGCTCCAGCCGTTCGCGAGAAAACGATATCTATTCAGGAATACGGTGTATCGGCGCTTCTAAACTGCTGCTTTTGATGAAACTTGGTTTTCCCTGTGCAGAATAACGTATAAAACACGGAGAATACAGTTACATTCGCGAAGCTCCAGCCGTTCGCGAGAAAACGACTATCTATTCAGGAATACGGTGTATCGGCGCTTCTAAACTGCTGCTTTTGATGAAACTTGGTTTTCCCTGTGCAGAATAACGTATAAAACACGGAGAATACAGTTCCATTCGCGAAGCTCCAGCCGTTCGCGAGAAAACGATATCTATTCAGGAATACGGTGTATCGGCGCTTCTAAACTGCTGCTTTTGATGAAACTCGGTTTTCCCTGTGCAGAATAACGTATAAAACACGGAGAATACAGTTACATTCGCGAAGCTCCAGCCGTTCGCGAGAAAACGATATCTATTCAGGAATACGGTGTATCGGCGCTTCTAAACTGCTGCTTTTGATGAAACTTGGTTTTCCCTGTGCAGAATAACGTATAAAACACGGAGAATAAAGTTACATTCGCGAAGCTCAGCCGTCGCGAGAAACGATATCTATTCAGGAATACGGTGTATCGGCGCTTCTAAACTGCTGCTTTTGATGAAACTCGGTTTTCCCTGTGCAGAATAACGTATAAAACACGGAGAATACAGTTACATTCGCGAAGCTCCAGCCGTTCGCGAGGAAAACGATATCTATTCAGGAATACGGTGTATCGGCGCTTCTAAACTGCTGCTTTTGATGAAACTTGGTTTTCCCTGTGCAGAATAACGTATAAAACACGGAGAATACAGTTACATTCGCGAAGCTCCAGCCGTCGCGAGAAACGATATCTATTCAGGAATACGGTGTATCGGCGCTTCTAAACTGCTGCTTTTGATGAAACTCGGTTTTCCCTGTGCAGAATAACGTATAAAACACGGAGAATACAGTTACATTCGCGAAGCTCCAGCCGTTCGCGAGAAAACGATATCTATTCAGGAATACGGTGTATCGGCGCTTCTAAAACTGCTGCTTTTGATGAA